>OMKX01078027.1:0-38283 GCA_900302425.1 Brosme brosme
GTCACCCCCCACTGGAGGACGCCCCCGGCACCCCCCCTCCGCTGGCCCGCAACGGGGCGGCCAGGGTCAGCTTCAGAGAGCCAATCAGCTCAAGCTACTCTGTTGACGAAATGGAGGAGGAGGAGGAGGAGGAGAATGAGGACGAAGAGGAGGAGCGGGCGGGAGAGGGGGAGGACGGCCGTCTGGATGAGGAAGACGTGGACCAAGGGTTTGGGCGCAGGTTGCATCTGAAGAAGGGCATTCCTCCTCAGATGGATCTTCTGGGTGCGAAATACTTTGTTACCTGAACCTGCACTATGAACTGTTTTTGCTGCCACAATCCGTTTTGTTTCAAATAACTCCACCTTATGAGTGTCTAAAGAAAACCAATCAACTTATTAGCTCAGATACATTTTCTCTGTGAATCATTCTGGTCTGGATAGAAAATTGCAAAAAAGATGAAAACATACAACTTAAAAATCAAAGGTGTCGCATGGTGTTTGTTTCCAAACCTCATTATAATTATTTATTTGTATGTTTTATTTGCTTGTTTCCCACCAGATGGCTCCAGCTACCAGCAGCGCAGCTTGCGCCGCGGCGTGAATCGCAATCGCGTGTCCTCAGACTCCGCCCTCCACCTGGGCACCGAGAGGCGATTCCGGCGCACCTTGTCCGACCGACCGCGACTGGACGCCCTGGACTGGAGAGGAGGAGGAGGAGGAGGAGGAGGAGGAGGTGGTGTTGGAGGAGACGGGGAGAGGAAGGGCGCCCCGTCCCTGTCGCTCCAGCCGGGCCACCACAAACACGACGAGGCCTGCTCCACCTGCTCCTCCTCCTCAGACTCCGAGGAGGAGGGCTTCTTCCTGGGCCAGCCCATCCCCCTGCCCCCGCAGCTCAGACGGCAGCAGCAGCAGCAGCAGCAGGCCGCCGGCGGCCAGGAGAGCCAAGCCAAGGGAGAGCGAGAGGAGGGGAAGGGCCGAGGGCTGAGGGGCAGCCTGAGGCGGGGGAGGCGGGCCGAGAGCTTCGGGGCGAAGGACAAAGACAAAAACTGTTCCATCTCATAGCCCAGAGAACCCGCTCCGACCACAGCGATCGTCTTGGCGGAAGCCAAGGGTTTGAGGAAATGTAAATATGTTGTGGCCGTTGAGATGTGTTTGGTCGAGATGCTGGACTGGTGTGATTATCAGAATGGTCACGTTGGTCTTAAATCCTATACAACTATGCAGGCTGTCTAAACGTAGACCACACCAATTGTTTCACAGATGTGTTTACATCTACGAAGCAAAGTTGAGACTACTTCTACCATAAACTTGAAAGATGTATATATGTACGCATTTTAAAATGATCAGGCAATATAATTACACATTGGAGAAGAGTAGAACAATGTTGCTTTAAAGGGTTGGGTAGAAATTGGCATTCATACCAAATATTTTCTACACTCTGTTCCTGGTCTGTCTATGCTGTTCTCTTAATTTCCACATTTCTTTGAAATCACTATTTATATTCATGAATACTCTGTGGCAAAGTATGAGCTTCAACTGCATCTTGAATCAAACCGGTTATGGTTTTATACTCAAATAAAATGGAGATTACTGTGAGAATGTTATTTTTGTTGTCTAGCTAAAGAACAAATATTTCTTGGGACCAAGTTGTTTTTTTTATATTCCTGGGGGATATGCTTAGGTCTTCCAAAGGGTCAATGTTACTTTTTTTTGTATGATCTTAGCAAACTACATTTCCAGAGATGAGATTATGATGACCAGTGCTTTATGTAAGACACTTTTATATAGACATTAAAACATTGTAACTTTTTTTGCGTTCGTCTCTTATTGAGTCTATTGTGTAAGGAGGGGTGTGGAAAGATGTGATCATGCACAGTAGCAGGCCTACATGTGGTAGATACCTCACATATTTCTATGGGTAGGTCTACTGTAGGGCTGCCAGCGTCATGCGCTGAATGTGTCATATAACAACACAGGAAAAGAAAATGTCACATGACCAAAGACATATCTGTCTACTTCCTTGTGTGGGAGTGATTGGCCAATGCATCCAGCGGGGAGGAGCAGCACAGGACTTGTCAGACAGGTTTGTCTGCTGGGCTGTTGCTTGGAGTTTTCGCACACATTCACACCACAGGAGAGAGATATGGTTTATCTGCCCTATGGCATGCTCCAATAAAAGGGAGAGGCCTAAACCCTAATGGTATGCTGCAGCTGAGAAGTCCGACCGCAACGTTCAAGGTTAGTTACCTATTTCTATTTGAATATTGACTTTGTGATCGGGTCAAAAGTGGTCAACAAACACATGACCTGACAGAAATGTACTTTATCACAAGGACAGGATTTTTATAAAGTACCTCAACAACTGCCAGTGGGCAGGAGATCCCTCTCATTGTTGGCCGTGTTTCCATTGTCTCCTGCTTCCTGTTTGACTAGATATGCTCCTACTCTCTCCAGCAGAACATGCAGGGGCTTGAGACAAATTATAGCTACTATTTTAGTTCCAACTGGCCATTCTGCTTTCTAGCGCTGTTGTTGGGTGCCGCGATCCTCGTGTATGCCTACATCATTATGCGAACGATTAGTCTCGGCATTTAATGACTTAAGTGTGCTATACAAGTCGAGGAGCCTTTGGGAACTCCAGGTTGTGCCAGCAAGATAAGACAGAAGGTGAGCTTTGTGTTGACCAGGCTGAGCCGAGCCTGGCCTAGTCGGCAGGAATCTTAACCATGCTGATAATGTAACTGGCACCTTCAGCCTGTTCGAGCAGCACCTGTGAACTTCAGGTCAACAGTACTGTAAAGTTCTAAAAGCGAACGCATTTGGATGAACCTAGGTCTACAAAGTTGACCAAATCTGTTCATCCATCTGGGCATCTTTAGAAACTTATTTTTGACTTAATGTGTGGTTTTATTTTGGAGTTGTACAATACATGGTTACATTTTCTCTGTTGCATGTGGTTGGAAAAACACAACGTACCCACTGAACTCAAGGCTTGAGATAAAGACATTTTCACAAATGGGTAGTCTCACTTCATTCCGTTGTTCAAAACAAGCAAGTTGGAACTCATCTGGACTGCTGCTGTGATCGTCTGGGAGATTAAAAAACCCAAAAGACGAGATAGCATTTTTTTTTTAAGAGATGGTAAACTATGTGCTATCTAGGCACTGACTGAGAATGCATCCAAACAATATATTGTTAATGGCAGTGCTGCTTCTATATATCATTTGCTGGTGCTCTAATATGAGGTTTCTCTTTTCCGGCAGGAGGTCGACTTGCTGAAGAGACCCTCACATAACCTGGCTCTATGACTTGAAGGGTGGAACGACAGTGGTGATGTTCTACAGCAAGCTATACATCGACACTAACCTGGGGTAAAGAAAAAAAACGTTCACTGCTCTGCAGGAAAAACAAGGCATAGCAACATTAGGCGTCTTTGGGTGTTCCCAAACATTTTTGTTTCAACCACGATGCCTGTTGAGACTCTCCAGTCCCCGTTGAGACAACCGGTGAGGATGTCCCTGACGCCGCCTCGCCTGCGACCCAAGGCCCCGCTGGGGCCGGCCTTCAACCGCCAGAGCCCGCTGCCGGCCGCCAGACCCAAGCAGAGTGCCGTGGAGAGGCTGGAGGCAGACAAGGCCAAGTACGTCAAGAGTCCGGTGGCCCTGTCCAAGCAGCAGCCCGTCCAAGCTACAGAGCCCAGGAAGCCCCCGCTGTCCGCTACTATCAGCAGCAGCAGCGGTAGCAGTAGTCGCAGCAGCAGTGCCCTGAAACCTACCAGGAAGGCCCCGTCCCAGCCCAGCACACAGCAGACCGGAGTCCCCCTCAACCTGGAGCACCTCAGCAACCTGATCAGCGGCGTGAACGACAGGCCTGCCCCCGCTACCCCGACCACCACCGTCACCGCCGAGGACAGAACTCGCGCTGACCGCGGCGCCCCGGCTCGCGGCTCTCCGTTCCGGGGTCCCGTTAGAGCAGAGCACCGCGATGTCCGGTCCTATCCCCCTCCTCCAGCCGACTGGTCCAGTCCCGCTAAGGTGCGGTTAAAAGCCTGCGGGCCGGTGCAGGCCCAGACCCCTCAGAGCCAGGACGCGGCGGTGGCCCCGGCGACGGTGACCGTTCGCAGGGTGGACGTGGTTCCCCAGGCCCGGCCACCGAGGAAGCCCACCGCCCGCCCGCTGCAGTATATGCGACAGCCGCTCTACCCCATGACCTGGCGCGGCCTGCATCCTCTCCGCCCGGCGACGTCGAACCTGCGGCTGTTCCCCCCAAGGTCCCCGCTGGCGCCTCCCACGCCCGTGAAACCTCTCCGCGTGCCCCCTCAACTCGACAGGCCCGCCACGCCTCCCACCGAACCACCAGCACCTCCGCCGAGGACCTCCTCTTCCTCTTCTACTCCCCCTCCCGTGTTTCCTCCCCCTCGCCAGTTCTCCAGCCCCCTCGCCTTCCCCCCTTCCTCCCCGGCGGTCACCCGTCTGTCCTCGTCCAGCTCCAGGAAGCGGCCCTCCCTGACCCGCTCCAAGTCGGACATGAGCGACCGCTGCTCCAGGGCCGGCACCGAACTGGAGCGCTTCTTCAACCTGTGCGGTTTGGACCCCTCGGAGGTGCAGGAGCTGGCCGTCGGGCCCGGCTCGGACATCGTTTCCATCGCTCGGTTCCGCAGCGCCAGCGCTCCGGGATCCGAGTGCCTGGAGGGGGAGGAGGAAGAGGACGATGCCGAGGAAGGGGGCGCAGCCACGCGCGTGCCTTACGGCGTTTCGGTCATCGAAAGAAACGCCAGAGTGATCAAGTGGTTGTACGGTATCCGCCAGGAGGCCAAGGACATGAGTAAGAGCACCAATATCTAGGCACCTTCAGAATGGTTTTTTACCAGGTTAGGATTTCCTAATTGAACTTAAGTCCTAAAAGGAGACTATGGCCAAAACAAGTAGTACGTCGAAGCAGATCGCTGCAAGTGGTTTATTTATTTAGTGATGGTTGTCCTTTTTTGTTTACAAAAAGAAACTATCCGATACACATTTTTACGTTTAGAGAAAGGATGACCCAAATAGAAGAAAATATTTTGATGTTTCTTTACTTTTGATGTAGGGCTTTTGTTTTCATGATGTGCCTTTTTGCTGCTGTTCTGTTGTTGGAAATGAGCAACAAATTACTTGATTTCTCCAAGGAAACATTAAAGATTTGATGACATATGTCTCACCTTTAGTAATTTCCAATCATTTTTATCACTATTGGGGGGAAAAAGTGTGAGGTCATGATTCAGTCTTTTAAACTCGAATACCAAAATGAAAATGGTTGTATTGATTAGGATACAAATATAGGTGATTTCAAGTGATTTCTGGAAGAAGGTGACTTTCGTAACATTTTAGAGGCGGTCCAGTTGCAGTGATCCACCACAAGGGGTCAGGCCAGACTTCCACAGGACACATCGTCTCTTTTCCTAATGTGACCCTTTCACATTTCTCTATGTAAACAGGACTTAAAGTGCTGAATAATATCAATTGATACAATGTATCACAACACAGAAAAGTACATGTATGACAAAACGTATTTTGCATTTGTTTCTGGAATACCTGAAATACCAACAGCTGTAATAAATGTCATAAAATAATAGTAGTTTAGTTTGAATTCTTGAAAAAAGATTAGATTACGTGTATGAAATATTCTTGGCAGTTTTGCTGCTGAGCCCAGTAGTGTCCAACCGTACAACCAAAAGACTGATCCTCATTCGTTCATCCTTCCAAAAGGGGGGCTGTACTCAAGTTTCAAGAGATAACAGGCTGTAGAACCTGTTTATATTGTCTAAGGTCTAACTTTGTGCATTTCCTCTGCTCAAATGGTCCTAGTTAGACTATTTGAAACCAGCTGCCCAGTGTTTTCCACTCTCACGCTGATTTAACAGGACTGGTTCATAGTTTTAGATGTTGTATCGTCATTTTAAAATGACAAGTCTCAAATCCGTTGTTGATCACCTGCAGAACAGCCGTCTATTTAATGCAACTTTTGAGTGCTGCGGTCCAGATGCATGCCAACACATTAAATGCAAGACGGTAAGCTTTTAGCTGTTTGTTTAAAGCTTTGATTTGAAAAAGTGCATTTGTGTTTCTTTTGTTCACTTCGATATAGTTGTGGTGAAATTACAGCCTTCTTAGAAGTATTTATATAGACTTGTGAGATTCTATTATATTCAACCAATCTCTCATCCTAGAAGACTGGGGCCATCCCTGTTGCCAGGAAACTTTGCTATGCATTTGGTGGAGTTCCCTATCAGGTCACTGCAGTCTCTATGGCCATTTCCATGCAAATCTTTCTGCTGGACGTTGTGCAGGTAGGCGTACGCTTCATCCCAATGTGTGTGTTGACTTGGAGAAGACAAAACTAAATTCTGAGCTACCGCTGATTCCTAGCCACTAAGGTTAAAAGTGCAGCTCACATGTCCTGAATTCCCACGGCCCACAGATGGAAGCGTCCTACGTCTCCATGATCCTGTTCGTGAGCCGGGCCTGGGATGCTGTGACAGATCCGCTGGTCGGTTACCTGGTGAGCCGGAGTAGCTGGACGCGGATCGGCAAACTCATGCCATGGTTTGTGTGAAACCAAGACAACCGACACATTATCTTATTTCTCTTCTACGCGGTCTCGACCTGTATTGTGACTCAGCTCTCTCTAGGTTTTGCCTATTTTAATGGGAACTATGGTGTTTGCAGGGTCGTTCTTTCCATGCCGTTTGCCATTCTGTCTTATGTGATGCTGTGGTTCATGCCGCAAGACCCCATGTCCCAGGCGTTCAGCGTGCCCTGGTTCCTGGTGGCAGCGTGCATGTTCGAGACCCTCATGAGTGTAAGCAACTCACGTCAAGTCCCTCTCATCTTCCTATTCATATTCTCGCCATTAACCACCCACACTTTGCCCAATTCTCCTCACAACCCACACACAGGATCTGATATATTATGTCTCAATGGTTTCTGTTATTTCCATAATGTGTCATCGTCCTCTGTTGCCATGGTGACAGCATGGGCTCACTATCCGCAGGTCTCTGAATTTTTGCTGCCATTTCACTGCTTCAGCCAGCCTTGTCCAAAAAAATTGTGCGTTTCTTGTCCATCTCTTTTTAGTGTTTCAACGTGCCTTACCTTTCAATGAACATGGTCCTGGGGGGAGACCAGAAAGATCGAGATTCTGCCACAGCCTATCGTAAGAGATGCTCTCAACCTGCTGCTTTCTCTCTCTCTCTCAATTAAATTTGCTTTATTGGCTTGACAAAAAACATGTCTCTATTGCCAAAAAACATAAAAACATAAAAAAAAACATTGAAAAAAAAATATTGTAAAAGTTGAGTAAATAATAAATAATGAAAAAATGACAAAACAATTGAATAGATAACAATCAAATCAATATTTATCCTTAAATATATACCTATATACACTTCATTATTGAATGCTACATTTTTGTGTGTGATCACGGCTTGTGGCAGGCGCCAACATGCTAGGCTGCCTGTTCAACAAGTTAGGGCAGCTTGCTGTAAATGGACAACTCAGGGAGCTTAGGGTTAATTCATCTGAATTCAATTCCTAAAGGAACTGGATGTGCTGCATGCTGTAAGGAAGTGTGGCTCTGTCTCAACCTCACCTGCTTGGCGCTGTTAGCAGCAGTCTGTCGTCAGTGGACAGCCAGGCCTGTACAGCCAGGCTGTACTTCGTCAAGTCTGTACTTGTACTTTAGGTACTCTGCTACAGTCGTTTTAGGGCCAAATAACAAAGCCTTTTTTTCCTTAAGGTTTATTTATTTTTCTCATGCCAATGAGTGATATCATTTTGGTTTGATGTTATTTGGTTAAGCCTGCTTGGGTTTATATCTAAATTGTGGTCATGAGGCTTTGGGGGAACTGACCACTGGGGTTGAGAGCTCAGCGTCAGGACCAGCTGAGTGCGTGGGTTGTGTTCTTTGCTCATCTCTCTTGCCCATTCTATCTCGCTCTGTGTGAAATCCACCTCCTCAACCCGCCCTGCCTCCATCTCTACCTTTCCCTGTTAGGAATGACTGTTGAGATCCTGGCGATGCTGTTGGGATCGGTAATACAGGGGCAAGTCATCGCAGTGTACAACGCAGAGAGGGACGGGGTCTGCCAGCAGCCAGACCCGACCCAGCTTACAGCACAGAGCACCCCCTCCCCCCACGCTGCCTCACTGCAGGGCACGGTATTGATATACATCACTGAATTCTGGAGGACTGTGGTGGTACCATCTACTGTATGAAGGGTAAAGCATGCTGTAATGAAAAGCTGGGGGGGAATCGTCCCAACTTCACTTTCTAAAGCCGTGTTCCAGCACTGGCTGGGCACTGAGCTGCTTTCCTCCCAGGGGTGTCCTGTTACCCGCTCATTTCAATTCTCCTCTTTGATTGACAAAGGCATTGTTCAGACTGTGTGTTATTGTGCAGGTGTGTGAGGTCATGCTTACAAGAATTTGGAGGAATTCTTGCCGTTTTTGTCAGGCTTTTCTTGTGAGTTAGTCAGGGGTCGGGGGTCAAATTCAAGTTTTACCATTTTTGTTTGGCGACATTTGACTATTGGAAATGTAGGATTTGTGTTGCTGTATTACTGACTTCAATAACTTATTACACAAACTAATCAATCAATGAACCAAACCCCCCCCCCCAAAAATAATATATATAAAAAATTAACATTTAAGAGTTGTAATCATTACAGTGTGCATGAATTTGTGTCTGACACAGTGGGCCTGCAGTCACTGGCTGATGATTTGTGACATGTTTCTCCCACAGAGGAAAGCTTTCCTGACATCAGCCTTGGTCATCGGTGCACTGTTTTTCCTCTGCAGTCTCGTTCTATTCCTGGGGGTGAGGGAGCAGCGAGGTACGTCCCTGATGGGGTCAACGGTCAGAGTTTGGGAATGGGCCACAGTCCGTTAGTATTCAAGTGCTTTGAGTAATAGCTGGGATACTGCAGTAGTATTGTTTTTTGACTGAGTAAGACAATGGTAACAACAACATTTTAAATAGAAGAACATTGAAAAGACAAGGTATACAGTGTGACTATTGTGAGAATACGGAAACTAGGGTTGGAAAATAGGGTGGAGAAAGTAGCTAGCAAAAAGTCACAAAAATAAATATTTTTTAAACCCATCAATGCTGGATTCCCGTGGAAGGGTAACATTAATGTAAAATGCAACCACATCAACAAACAAAATATAGATATCCGAACACACTACGATCTAACTGTGTGTACTTTGAACAGTTTTTACAGCAAATGTCCCTCTGGATGTTCACAGACCCCCTTTGTTCAGAGGAGAAGGTGAGAGTGCCCTATCTCACCTCTCTGAAACTGTTGGCTTGCCACATCCCCTTCCAACGATTGGTGCTTGGGTTCCTCTTCTGTGCCCTGGCATTCCAGGTACATCCATGAGACTCTTGTCAACAGGGTGGCAGAGAACATGTCACTTCAATGCTAGTTTAATTACATACATAAAGGCGGTGCTTATTTAATTTTCTTTTAATTCAGCATTTCGTTGTGCTGTTCGTGTGCTGTGCAATGACAACAAAGTCGGATTTAATTTAACAATCATTTGTTTCTAGAACCGTAACATTGTATTTTAGCCAGTTTTTCAACATCTACTTCATCACAGATGGCCTTGGGAAACTTTGCACTGTTTTGCAGCCATGCCGCTGGGCTGGGCGCCCATTTTCAGCACATTCTGCTAGTTCTTCTGGTAAGCTTGTTACCGGGCCTTAAGTTAACTGCACCTTGCACACACTCTCCCACTGATATCACTGAAGAAGTAATGATACACCATGATGCACTTGCGTTTGAATATGTGGATAAATTCACAGATTTCCGCAACCGTAGCTGTTCCATTATGGCAAGCAGTCCTCGTAAGAATAGGCAAAATGAACACACTCTTCATTGGACTATCGGTAAGCTAGAATGACAAATGACAATGAAAACTAGCTGATCAAAGTTAATTTGGGGCACTGTGACAGCCTGAATGTACATTTGTAATTGTTGCCTGCTGTCCCTGTTCACATGTCCAACAGCCTTTCATCCTAGCGGTGATTGTTGTTGCGTGTGTACCCAGTAACCTCGCGGTCTTCATGACGATGTGCTTTCTGATGGGATTGAGCCTGGCAACCATGTTCCTGCTTCCCTGGTTAGTCACCACAGAGTCCCAATAGACTGTCAAAGTTCACTGTCAAATAATATTGCAATCATTCATTAAGCTGAAAGCGGCGAACGCACATGAATTATTCAAATCAACTCCACTTCACCGTGGCATACACACAGGGTTCTAGCAACACGGTAGTTTTGTTGCCTGGACCATATGTTCCATGCATATAGTCCAGTAAAACTGCTCCATTGTCAACTGTTACTCATTGCACAGTGATTGACAGCTGATTGTTAACATTGGTTGCTTAGCAATAAACCCTCCTACCTTTGAAAAGCTACGTCCCGCCCCAACCTCTGGTTTTATGCAGGCGCCTCGCCAAAAGACCTTCGGGGGAAAAAAGGCCAAACTGACTTCCAAACGATATCGGGCCTTTCAAAACATATATGGTATGCTCTGGAGATGCATGTTCTCCTGAGTCCTGAGTTTGGCTGTTTGCGCTCCAGGTCCATGCTCCCGGATGTGGTTGATGACTTCACCATGAAGAACCCCTCATGCAAAGACTTGGAGCCTATGTTCTTCTCATGTTATGCCTTCTGCAATAAACTGGGAGGAGGCCTGTCAGTGGGAATTTCAACTATTACATTACAGTAAGTGAATTTTTTCCTCCCATGTCTCAGTATTTGTGGGTTTGTGTGTGATTTTTTATTTTTTCTTCTTCTTGTTAGCTTCGTTGGCTACAGACCAGAGGCGTGTCACCATAGCGATGCCGTGGTGTCCGCCCTGATCATCATGTTTTCACCTGTGCCCATCGTCCTGCTTTTGGTCGCAATGGTCATCTTCCGATTCTACCCAACCAACGGGGGACAAGAGCCGGACCAGTGAGTCATTAGATCCTCCATGGAGTCCACATGGCATGAATTAGGTTTTTGTGGCCATCGCTTAGGCTGAAGCTGAACGAACACCCACGAATGCAAATGCACTTTGAGAATCCAAGGTCATATGTTAACAGCCATTTGTTCTAGCTCTACTTTATAACGTACTCTTCCCTCCCCTCCTCCTCCCATCATCCAGTGCTGAAGCGACACCTTTACCAAACCAAAACGAGATTGCAGGGCTGCCGACGGATTTTCTTCGGCAACAGTCCAGCATGAAAACTAGGCGACAGTCACGGAGAACCACGGAGACCCCCGCCTCAGATAAATCACGTTTCTCGCCACGTTGTTCCTGTAATACAAAACTTAAATGCCCAAACAAATCACATAACGGTGCTGGGCTATATAACAGGCCTCCATCAGCTGGTGTCAACCCCACATATGAAAAACAAAGGCCCCGCACTGTATCTAGTAAAAGGACTAGACCTACTTATTCTTCTGATGATGATCTTTGTTCGTTTTCTGAACCTCTAGGCGTGGGGAAATCCAAAGTGACGTGGGTGTAGTCATATTAGGCTATTAAAACCTTCTCCATCATTAGGTTTTCTGATTAAAACGGAATGAGCTCATATGTTCGCCTCTTTTATTCAGGTGAAGCTCTGGTTTGACAGAATTTCTTGGGTCTTTCATCTTAAGAATGTGTCGGCCAATGTCCAATTATTAGAATGCCACCAATAACCAGCTATCGTTAGTGATAATCTCCCTAAGATTCCCAACATCTTCTAATGAATGAATGAATATTAATTAATAGAAATAAGATGATAATGATGACTAATGATAATGTAATTTCCAAACTGTCAGAGTCATCTGTACATCATAGGGCCAACATAGGCCATATGTTAATATGATTAAAAACCCCAAGTGGACAGAGTTAACCTCGGTATAACTGTTGACCCCTCAAAATGATGTACCTGACCCGGTAGTATATGATAAGCTAAAAGACAGCATAACAGCCATCTTAAATAGCTCAAAAATAAATACAGTATAAACCACGTAGGCCCGGAAAATAATTAATTTGAGTTGTTCTCTCCACTTATACCATGGTTGCCAACAATTCTTATTTATTTACTTTTTAGGATATAAAAGAGTATTCGTTTTAACCGGTTTTTACCGACTGAAATTAAAATATTCATCCGCGGCGCAGTGGTTGTTCATGTTGTAATTGAAGCGCATTGATTTGGAACTGTTAAAAGGCAGAGATATCCCGTTTTTGAAAATCAATGCACACCCTTGGAACATGTTGTGTTGACCAATCAGAAAGAAAAGAAAAGAAAGATGTGTGGCAATCGTAAAAAACAAAACATATATCCATAGTATAAGAGCATAACGGTCAAATAGCATACGACTTCACCAATTGGTCTATTGTTGCGTTTCTGCCCGCCTGCTCCTGAACACTGCCCGCGAATGTATGTATTCCGTAGGCGGAATCCGGGAAAAGTCCCGCCTCAAGCGCTAGGATTGGACAGGCAAAACTCGCAGTCAAACTCGCACGCCAGCCAGAGCTACGTCATCATGCCTTCATTCATATCTTAGGGTTAGGGTTAAGGGCTAACCCTATACAATTTAACCCTATACAGTTCAAGTTACCTTCCCTGCGATCGCGCCGACAGATGCGTCACGTGACGGATTTTGGCCTTTTTGGATTGGCTCAGGGACTTAACCAACGTGATTGGATATCGCCGGCTATCCCCTCATTAATATTCATGATGTTCCCGGACTCCGCCTACGATAAACACATTCCCCACCCCGCCCGTCTGCTCCTGGTTTCCGCTCGCTGCAGACCGAGGGAAGGATAAGGTTGAAGAACGAAAATGGGTGTCGAGATTGAAACCACAAAGCCCGGTGACGGTATTGCATCTGATTTATATATATATATCACGATGATAAAGACAATGCTTTGCTTTTAATTAAAAATATGATTTAATGATGCATATGTTTCAGGCCAGACATTTCCGAAAAAGGGGCAAGTCGCCGTGGTCCACTATGTGGGTGAGTCTTGACGGCTTGTCGCCGATACAAAGACATTTGAATGATATTTCACCGTTTGTATATTGCCATGTTGGCTCTCTGAAAATGGATGAGTTTTTATTCGTTTGTTTTTTTATCCGTGTGATAAACTGTTGTCTGGTGTTTAACACAGATTTTCTGTTGGACCGTAGACTGAGTGTTCTCTAAATGCTAGGTCTGGGCTCATTTTAGGCTGACGTTAGACCCCAGATGTTGTGGTGTGTGGGGAATATGCCCTCACACTGGGCGAATTGCAATGGCGAATGTTTTATGAATCATTAGTTGTGCAATTCTCTAGCCGAGCTAACCTCGCTGCTAGTTTCCGCATCCACTAGCCTGGCGTTTTCCAGGCTGCGCTAAGCTAAGTGGTTGTGGTGCGGCTACATAGCATTTAGCTAACGGCTAGCTGTTAGCTAGCTGTCAGATTCCGAATGGAAACTCTTAAAATGGCCGAACCCCGCTCGACCACTGAGCAGTCGTTTTATTATTATTATCTATATAGGAACGCTTACCAACGGAACTACCTTCGATTCTTCCCGGAATCGGGACTCGCCTTTCAAGTTTAGGATCGGATATGGGGAGGTGATCCGTGGCTGGGACGAGGGAGTAGCCCAGGTTGGTATTTCACTCGAGATTTCTATAGGATTATGCATATTACGCGGCATACTTACTACTGTTCTTATGTCGTTTTTTGCAGATGAGCGTCGGACAGCAGGCTCGTCTGACCTGCACCCCAGACTACGCCTATGGCAGTAAAGGGCACCCTGGTGTCATTCCACCCAACGCTACTCTCATCTTCGATGTGGAGTTGCTGCGCCTGGATAGCTAAACAATGTGCAGTCCCGTTGTTAATTCCACTCAAAATTTCAGGGTGAGAAAAGCAATACAACGTATATTTAAGGCTTATATGCTGTACTGGGCAGGATATATAATTTAAACAACCATAGACACTGTTGTACACTTTAAATGTGCTTAGCTTAGATAATCCCTAATGGTAATGTCTTTAATGAGCTTCGGTGTTGGTTTGACTGTAATCCTCTAATGTGCATTACATCCCAGTTGAAATCCACTGTCTTTCGTTTCAGGTTGATTCCTATCTCGGGACATGGAGGAAATGGTTAACATGATTCCGGCATAGGACTTTTGTCTAAAACATCACTGTCATATCCCTTTTTTTAGTTTGACGTTATAGCTCACTTTTTCCCCCTCGTCACTTTGCTAACGTAATAAGTCATAGGCCATACATTTCTGATGTATAATGTCATATACAGCTATGTATTTTTTTTTTTCTAAATGTACTCAAATTAGCAGTATATCTGCCTTCAGGACCAATTTTAAAGAGTCATGAAAAAAATCAAATTGCTTTGGCTCTATTCGCCTTCCACTAATGGTCATGAATTTTCTTGAATATTACAATAAATGTATGATTCACATGATGACATTGCCATCAAATACAGTTGTGATGTGTTTTGTTATTGTCGAGGGCTGAGATTGAATGTCTAACTTTGCAGACGGTTTTGATGCTGGCATTTATCCTGGAGATGATTGGCCTCTAATGCCTTAATTACAGCATTCGCATGGTGAATGTATTTAAGTTCAATTTTATCATTTTCTTCAGTCATTTTGCCAGGGAGAAAGTAGGAAAAAAAACTTTGTGCAACTGTTGAGTGTTGCATTTTGCGTATGCCTTGCTATGGGGATTTTTATCCTTTTGTTATTGTAAGCTAAGGAGTTGCTTCCCAAGCTGGCTCCATACCATTTCCCTTCTATATTGCACCACACTTGCGTTAAAATCCAGACATTTTTTTATTTACAAAGAAAGGATTCCACGGTGCTTATGTTTGTTTAGACTTGTCCATCTGAAATGCAGTAACATGAATGCCTTGTCTGTAAGGAATAAAATACCTTACAATTCGCGCAATCCAATAACGAATACCAGAGCAAAATGTCAGCATCTCGGATTCCTATAAATGTTGTACTATAGAGCAAGCTACCGTGGCCAAGCAAATTACAAGATGAGAAGTTTTATCTCTTAATGTGAATTACATGAATGACATGAGAATGTCATAGTGCAGATGTAATGTCTGCATAGTACATAGGCTTAATGAGCATGTTCAAGGCTACTTTGTTTCATACATTCGATTTGGTGAAAAAAACAAAAATGCTGGTAAGGCAATTTATATCTAATACATTTTTAATTGTAAGCCAATATTTAGCCAACCCAAGATCTTATTCACTACATATTATTTGTATCTTTTTCCATTATCTTCATTATAATTTCTAGCAGTTCTGCAAACCTGTGCTTTCATTGCTCATACAACCATCTTTGTGTTGATCGGCAGTGAATGTATTTTTTTGCCTTAAACAAAACATCTGAGAATGCATTATGTATGTCAAACTGTTAATGCCTGTTTTGCTGCTCAGCCCTGGCATTACAAACAGTTGTCTCATTCAACCAATGAGGAAACTAGAGTTAAGATTTTAATGATATAAAATCAAAGGACAGCTGCTCAAAATGTTCTCACTGCAAAGTTTCCACCTCAATAAAATGTGCAACACTTCAACCATCCCGGTATTAGGTACCTGGTAGTTAGAAATTATCAGAAATGTAGAGCAAAGAATCTGGTCTAATCCTTGCTAATAGCCCTGCAATGAAAGATTGAGAGACATGGTCTTTAAAACAATATGGGAGAGCATTGAGAAGGGATTTTGTATTAAATGGTGAAGCCTAAAGTTAGCATGGTGTAATGGCGGTGACTTGCCCTCTGGAACATTTATGGGTTACATGCAAAGAGCAGAATATTCAAACTACTCAAACTGCAGGCAGAGGCAGGGAATAAAAAAAGGCTTGGCCACATTATCAGCGCAAGGAAATTATAGTTGGACAGTATATGATCCCCAAACATGATAATTCTGTATAATTATAATTCTCAGCAAAGTCTTTATGGCTGTGATTGTGATCGTGGCTTGGAATTAATCAATGGCTGCGTTGTACAGGGCAATACAAGGAGCAGAAAGCTCAGATAGGGGTGGCCCCATTCATGTTGATGGGCCCTGGGCCCCTGGCGGCACCTCGGTGGCGAAGTGAATAAAGGGCCACAGCACAGCAACCCCTCAGCATGGAGCAAATAGGAACTGTGGTCCATACATCTCGTGGTGCTCTACGGCACAGCCAGGCCATAGTCGGGACCACCGGCATGGCTAGAGCCAGAAGGTCCACCAGGAAGTATCGGCTCCAGTGGCACAGCTGAGCGGGGGGCTCCTCCTCCGCCCGATCCTCACCCTCCATTTCCTGGTCGTTCTCATCTTCCATCTCCAATATCGTGACCTCCTGCCTCTCTATTGGCCGACTGAATATAGGCTGAGGTTGGAACGTTAGGGGCTCTTTTGATATAGTTTTAACATCCACTGGTTTGTCGGTAGCGCCTGGCCCTACGCCGTGAGATTCCACAGGAAGCGACAAGGGTGAAAACAAATGCGTCTCTGAAGGGGAAATATCGGCTGCTGCGGATGAGATGACGCTCAGCTCTTCGCCTCCCCCTTCCTCTGACAGCCACGTCATCGTCGGGCTGCAGGCCTGCGAGCGGACCTCTGGCTTCCTCTCGGCGACGGGCACGGGCGTAGTCATAGGAACAAGAGGGGAAGGGGCACCGGCAGCGGCCGTAGCCATGGGAACAGTGGCCTCAGAGGCAGCCGCCGGCGGGGTGTCCTCCTGAGGCAGGTGGAGGAACAAGTGGTGATGGGGGAGGTAGGCGTGGCCTCCACATCTGCAGCTGCTGCTGCTCAGCGTGTGACAGGAGTGGGAGATGGGCAACACGGCCCCAAGGCTGCACAGCCTTTCGTAGGTGGAAGAGCAGGACACGGTCGGGGGCCCCTGGGTGTGTCTGCGGGGTGCCTTCTGCTCAGATAACAGGGCCGCCTCCAGCAGCAGGTGCTTCTGCCCCGCTTGCGGAGGGACCCCAGCCTCCACGTCATGGGCATTCAGGCTGCGCTCCTGCTGCAGGGCCTCGCTGCTCAGCCGGGTGCAGGTGGTGCTGCGGCTCAGCGTGCTGGCCGGGGAGCAGCCGCAGGAACGGGACCTGCCGCCAGGCCCACGTGGCCCCGCGTGGGCCTGGTGCTCTGGGGGCTGGTGTTCACGGGCACTGAGGTTGGTCTTCACCGTCTCAACTATGTCCTGCAGGTGCAGGATCTCCCTGCGTGCATCCTTTAGCGCCAGCTGGGCTTCCACGCGGTGGCACTCTTCCTCTATCCAGTCCTCCTGCATCCTGTACAGCTGGCTCCTCAGGTCATCCAGCTCACAGTCCCTGATCACGCAGAATAGACCGGGGAGAGTAAGCATATTTATTTATGTGGGAAATGTTTGGGGTTTATGGATTTAAACTGGATTTACTATAGCACTAAAGTAGGTTTAAAGGTATAGCACAGACTCTCTGTCATCACCTGTGCTGCAGTCGATCGATGTTGTCCCTCAGCCTGGCTCGCAGGTGTCGTATACACACCTCCTTCTGTTGCAGAGGGGTGAGGTACTGCTCAGGAGTGGGGGGTCGGATTCCATGGTTATCACTGCAGGCAGCCTGCTTTGCCTGTCGCCTGAATGGACAGAAAGATTCCTAATGTAAATGAAAACAACATTAATGATCACGTTTAGGAATATGACATAGAATGTCGAGCTATCCATCATCTGAACCAAATGTGTAAGGCGTCGACTCTGAGCGTGTTGTACTTTTTTTTTAGCCTGAAAGCAATGAAAGCATACACCCATCAAAGGGCCGATGATTTCAAGTCCTGCAGAAGGACTAAATTCCAGATCAAAGAGATAAAAGTTATATCAATTTTGCTTTGGCTTAAACATTCTTTGGCTTAAAAGCTCCAAGTCATGATGTGAGAATGTATCCTCCGGGTCCATGAGGGCCCTACTTAATCGTACACAATATACCCTGTTAGAAATAACATTTAACCTGGGTGTACTGGCTGCTGGGCTGCGCTCGACAGACCTGGCCCGACCAGGGTATGTGTTGGTGTGAGATGCATCGCCATGGAAATACCGCCCGCTTCCACCGCCGGTCGCCGCCGAACGCCTTGCAATGCATATCAGAGATCACGTTACGCACGGGTCATTCAATAACATCAACATTTTGGTTGCGTTGTTGCACTGGAATGTCAAACCCGCAGGCCGCAGCACCATGCAGGCTGTCTGACACCAGGAGGGAATGACGGGGAAGCCTTACCTGTGCTGGCCTGCGGATGCTCTGCGGCCAGGCGTGAGAGACATCAGTGGAGCTCTGGATCCACGCCGCCGCCGTCTCTAGACAGGAGCGCTGTAGTCGCCCTCCCAGGTGGAGTGAGAGGAACGTGGGGGAAGTATCGTCATTTCATCGCAAAAAAATGAATGCCTATATGAATAAGTATGTGAATATACATTTCACATACTTCCAGTGGATCTCTGCATACTCTCTGCAAAATACATAACAAAAACAATGCTTTTTCAATATGTGAAGGGATAGAATGTTGACTTTTCAAACGGTTATATTGTTTTATTTGTACATCCTCTCTATGGTAGGCTGGTCCACCTGTTGATGATGCACCTTCCGTCAAGATACTCTGCCCCTGGTATGCTTTTAATGCAAATTTTGTTTGTACATTTTACTTTCCATTCCTGGGTTTCCTAGGAACATTGATATTAGTGAGTATATTTTTTGAATAGTTATAAATAGGCATACCTTTGGATATTGGAAGTGATGTGGTTTATCCTAAAAATATGATTGTCAAAACAAGCATCTTTTATAATATCCTCATGATCTTCTAATATGCTCCTGGCCTGTTTTTAATCGTTTCGTCAAAATAAACAGGCTTACATTTCGCCAGTCTCCTGCCACTCATGCTGTGGCCTATATTGAGTGCGTGCGCCTTATTGTAAGCTCGAGGCAAGAATGACCAACATCGAAGCATCATGAGCTCCAAATAAAGCCTCCTCTATTCAGCGACACAAGGGAACAGTGAACTCCCTGTCAATACAGTTGCCTCTCTCTTTTGTTTTAGACCTTGTATTTCTAAGAAATAGCCCTATATATACATTTGTGAATTAGGCCTATATTATTCCCTTACAACCCACAGGGCGGGTATGGTAGGAATTGACACCACATAAATTGTATTAATCTTGACTAGCGAATAGCCTGAAACGTTAATCAACAAAATACAAATAATGATAACCTACAAGTGATGAATCAAAGGAGACGCAACCTGCCTCTGTGGGACCAAACAGCGAAAACCAGTCTTGCTGTTCCCACATCCCTCGTGCGCAACAGGTGAGAAATACGCAGTAGGTGAGTAATACGCAATCGTCTTACGTAAGTGAGTACCCGAATCTAAGGTCGGTGGTGAATAATTCAATTTAAACATTGATCAAACATAAAGAACCATACGCAAAAGCACCAATAGCATTACAAATTGAGGCAGCCTGTCCGGTCATACACATTGAACACTGCCCCTCGCCTGACGTACAACGTCGTTATGCAGGTCGAATCAGTCATTAAAGCTCATGGTGGAAAAAGTCTTGCAACTTGTGTTTATAGCCGGACACAGACACAAAATTGAATATAATTCAACACTTTGAGTAACGAAAGCAGAGTAGGTGCATGGATATTTGGACCTCAATTAGCTGACTAACTATTTTGGATAAGATGTCCCACATACGTTTAATCAACAGGACTATCCCCCCTCCGCAGCATATGTATTATATTTATATTGAACAGTTAAAAAAAGCCAACATAATTTAAAGAGAAGATTTAAAGATACCATTTCGAAAGCTCCAACAGGTACCGCATCTTTGTTTATAAATGTAACCTCGCTTTTCACTCGTATAATTACCTTCGCTGGTTACATTTGGAGATGTTGCCGATGCTGACAACTGCAACCGCAGCCATGCAGCCTTGATGAAATGAGGTAACTGCGTCTACCGCATCTATGCCCCTTAAAGGGACAGCGGACAATTCTGCTGTTACACTATTAACTATTGAAGTTTACATCATTTGATTCCAGATAAATTGATTCCAGATAAAACGTTCTTATTTATTATTGAATAGATTAACATTTGTTATCATATTTATTATTTCATGAAGTTAAATTACACTTTATGAACAAATCCATTAATAACATAGGAACCGTAGTCTGTGGCAAAAAAATCATGTTAATGTAATTATGTGTTAAGTTAAGAACATAAACAACACAATATCACAATAAAATGCATTGTAGAAAAACCTTAGTGAAATACTCTTAAGTTTAAAAAACAACCAAATTCATCATTGTAAAAAACAAGGCAACATAACATGCCACCAATAGTTCAGGGTAATGTCAGGTAAATTTATAGCATGACCTATTAATAACCAAACAAAGGTTAGCAACTAACTGTCCCAACAAATTAACACATATGAAGGTTTCATAGTGGAATAGTATTACTTCTACCAGTTCTACTTGTTCTAGTAAGTCCTACTAGTGCTCGTGTGGAGGGATCGACCGTGCCTGATGCAGCTAGGCTACGGTCTACAGAACATTACAAATGGTGGAACCTGGACCCAGGTGTGGCCATGATGTCCCCGAAGGGCGTGCTCTGCTGCAGCTCCACGGCCTGCTCTTTCCCCAGGACCAGCAGACAGAAGAAGAGGGCTGCAACACGCGAGCGAGTGCCTCCCTCACATAACGCCTGTACGCTGAATGAATCAGTGCTCTGGGCCTGGAACACACGCACACAGCAGGACACTCAATTTTCCATGATCAATCCCTAATCCTCCATCATTCTCTCTAAAGCAGGGACTTCTGTTCCTCATCTCAAATAGAGCACACTGTTATATTGTGACCTGTGAAAAAAACACGTTGACCTTACTTTGAGAATATGGAGAAGGTTCATCACTCGTTTGGTCATCCTCTTCTCCTCCTCATCCTGGCTGTCCAGCATAGACTGTAGACCATGACACAGGATCAGTTGATTAACAATAGGCTTCAACACTGACCTCCATCTAAACACTGGCTCTTTTTTGCTGTCTTCTGCTATTTTGCAAGTAACCAACCGTTGCTTGGATGGACTATTCATACATCTTCTACAATTTGGTATTCAAAGCACCTGGGTGTGAATGGCAGTTTCAGAGTCAGATCCATTGGCCAAGCCTGTCGGGTTGACAAACATGGAGTCCGCTTCCGAGGCAAGTTGTTGGTGGAAAACCTCCCACATATCATCCTCCTAAATGAGATGATTGAGTGGAAAGGCAGGCTTGACGTCAATGTCGACATCAAATTTTATTCAAGTGAAAATGACAGAATGAGAATAATTGTGAATGTGACCCGTCTGTGCTGCTAAGCTTACTCCAGCTCTCTCCAAAGAGCCCTTTGTATTGCTAAGAGAATCCTCAGCGATCTCCATCGTTATCTCAGGATTCACTGACTCCTCTATGAGCCCCGTGGTGTCTGTGCTGAAGATGCTTGTGTTCTCCTGAACTATAAGCAGATGGGATACTTTATGTAAATATGGACAGCCAGCCGCCTTTCACTGAGGCATCACTTGATCATTCCTCATCATTTCTTTTAATTAATCCCTTTCTATTTTTTTTACAGTGTGACATTGGCCACCGCTTCATATATTGACTGCTAACAAATCACCAAACCAACAACAATAACGTTTCTTACAGAAAAAGTACACAATACTTTCAACTCCATATTGGCATAAAAAACTAAACGACGAAACTAATGCTTTTGCTTGCTGAACTTCATAGTAGGTTCTCAATCAAAGTCTTGGTTGGCACAGCTGGGGAGGCATAAGGTTCCTACCCTCTCGCTTGTCCTTGCGCATCAGCTCAGGGTCGCTTTCCTCAGCTGCTCCATCATTTCCCAACCCAGAAATACTTTGGGTAAAAAGCTACAAGGGTAAAAAAACAATCATATAAACAATCAATGTATCAAAGCAATCATAATGGCTTCAAATCGGAGTTAGCTGACGTATGTATGTATCAAAGGGAAATTGTATCCAACACACACAAACACACGCATAATTGATGCAAGACGATCCATAATGTTGCAGGACTGTGTCCATATTATAATCCGACAAACTTTAGGATTTAACTCGATCAATTCACCTGCTGAAGTTGTGAACTAATACCAGTAGAAGAGAACCGTCCAAAGAGACAATGGACACTTCCATTCTCCTTCCACTGCATGAGCTGAGCGGTGGGCGGGGCCATGTCCGGAGGCATCGTCAGGTCCGAGGAGTCCGCAAGCTGCTCCATCATGTCCTTGTTGCTCAACCCCTTGCTCTGGTCCACCACCAGCCTCCTCTTCCTCTTCCTCGCCGTAGTGGCTGTGGAGAAGTGAGGCTCGACAGGCCAGTTAATATAGGGTATGGATCTTTAAGAACTTAATGTGCAATGTCTAAATCATTTGGCCGGAGATGGTAAACCGCCTGCCACGTGTTATTGTGAATTGTTGAAACATGGTTTAGATGGCCCGACTAAAATGACCACAATATAGGAGATGTTGGAGCCTACGTGTGACGGCCACAGGTTCCAGAGCAAAGCCCTCCTCCTCATTGTCAAGCAGGGTCGTCTCGCTGAACACATCGTTCTCTGCCTCCATGGGACCGCTTGAAGTACCATCTGTGAAAAGGTTACAAGATTGAAGGATAAACATTAATTGCATGTTCTGAAATGGGAAGAATTTTGTATAAAATAAGTAATTATGCCCTCTACCGATTGGTTGAATATTCTTGAGAGAGGTTTCTGGCATTTCATTTTCATTGACCACTGTGAAGAAGTCCATGGATTCTGTGCCACCGTTTAAGTTTGCCATGAAGTCTACAGGGATTAAAAAAAAAGAATCTGACCAATGGATAACGCAATCCCCGGACCAATAGCCATCTTTTCCTATTTTCTTCCCACAGAAACTTTGCAGAGAAATATATGAGGGGTAATTATGAAGATAGCACATTGTTTTACAACCTACATTTGAAGCAGTACTCTCTTGCATTAGGAAATAGCTGAGAATGACTGTTCCCTTTTGATTAATACATTTTTTCAATATTATGCACAGAACACAATGCACAGAACATAATTCACAGAACATGACAATTGTATTGCCTACAACTATGGATATATTACCAAGAACATCATATCCTGTGTTCTCATCGCCAAAGGAGTCCCCATGATGGCTCAGACGCATATCCAGTAACCCCCGCCTGTGGCACTGAGACTCATCCCCTACATATTAATGCCAAAAGGATCAAGTCAAATGTTCTACAAATGTATGTTATTACAAAAATATCAATCACAAGAGGAGATGTAAAATAGTCAAGTGCACAATATCCTACCAAAGTCCACTAGGTTGAGGAAGTCACTCCCAAAGTCCTCGCTCAGTGTTATTTCCTCTGATCGGGACTGGTTAAGTGAAAAGTTGTCCACAACACTTATTGCACTGTTGTCCAGCACAAAAACAAAAGACAGTAGGGGGAAAACAGTTATATTACCTGCATAACTGTAGCCTAGCATTATCTATTAATATTAGGAAGTATTGCAATACTTTGGGTGAGGCAGCTGTGCATCGAAGTCAGTAAAATCTTCAATCAAGGTAATTGATTTAATCGCTGCTTCCAGACCCTCAACAGGCATATCAGTCTGCCCTGACAGGTTAAGAAAGCAGCATTAATTCCAGATAATACAGGCCAATTGACATCCACCACTTAAGAATTCGAGAAATGTTATTAAATAAAGTATAATAATCATAATATATTCCACTGAAGGCAGTATATGCAAACGATTGACTTAGGCTGTTGTGGATGCAAGTCTGTTTTTACATGTGGTCTGTTAAAGAAATGTTTATTTGAACAGTTAGTTCAGTATTTGTTGATAGTATCAAAAAGATAAAAACATAAAGAGAGCATGACCTACCTGGCCTAAAAGACACCTTTATTTTAACCATTGCATCGTTGCAGTCTGCAAGGAGATACTTGGTTTTTCTAGAGTAGATGCGCACTACGCCCATGAGTAGGTGACCAGACGTGCGCAAGCCAATTTTCATCTGACAGTTACGGTAAAGCAGACACACGTGAATCACAAAAAAAATTGCAATGAATGAAGTAATTTAACACAAATATGAAATCAACATTTGAGATTCACCTTTGTACAAATTATGTCGTTGATAGAGCTCTCCAAATTGCAGTCAAAGACGTGAGCCTTGGTGACCTTCTTGTCCCAGTGTGCTGCCAGCCAGATTTTGGCTAACGAGTCTCGCTTGGATTTAGAAAGTTGCATGGAGAACATCATCATGAACCCTTGAGTCAGTGAAGTTACCCTAGTCACCCAAGGGAAGCAGGTTTTAAGTTACACAGAGAGGGCAAAGACAGCTAGCGCTGGTAGCGGCATTTGCTATTATCCCAATAATATAATATGATTTACGTAATTGGCTAGTTAGCCGCATCTCACTTGGGAGTGATGCACGAGCTGTTATGAAGATTAATTTTGTTGTTTTATATGGCTAGTAATTGTCGAAACTATTTTATCTTGTCAAAATGGACAAAAAAAAAAACTCTTACCTGACTTCTTACCCAGTTATTAAGTTATCGATCCTAAAGTAAGTTAGCTGTAAATACCGCGTTTTACTGACACCTCTCGAGCGCGATGTCACCAAGTGAGTAAAATAAGAAATAAACTGCGCACCCACACGCGCATGACACGTTTTTGTGTCCATTTGTTTTTGTCCTCCAGGTTTTTGATATTACAATTTGGTTGTAAGTTGTAGAATCAGTTAGTTAGTAATGTTAAAAAAAATAATTTGTTCTCTGCTATATTAGGCCACACAATATTCAAGATAACATTAGCACCACAAGTTTATAGTGCTAACATCAGTTCGGACTAGTTTCTTCTACATAATAGCTCGTTTACCTTGTGTCTCTGAATAAACCACTTGTTGACCACTCTCCGAGTCAACGATACCACAGCAGATTAAAATTACGTTTCATAATTAGTTAGTTAGTTAGTTAGTACTTTGTTGATCTCCGGGGAGGAGGGACATTGATTTGAAACAGCAGCGAAATTAATAACCAATTAAATAAACAAATATGGAAAAGAAAATATGTATATATGAGGCACAATTCAGTCTCAATTGTGTCATGGGTAAAATGTATGTTCTCCACTTATATCATGAGGGGGCAGTGTTACCCTGTTTTGCTTTAGGCCTGCCCAGTTAGGTTGCCCTTCGTTTTAACCTTTGCTTTCTTTTTGACAGAATGTGTAATTGTGATCAATCTTGTTTAACGTTTTTTGCTAAAATAAAATGTATGACAGCATGGTGGAGTAACAGATCTCAATTTGGTCCGAAATCGCTCCGGCCATGGAAATATCTCAAACATCAGCTAAATCCTTCAAATATACTGCTAGCTACGCATGCATACATAAATAAGTCCCCTGTGTCTCTCTTTCTTCTTCCCTGCATCTCTCTCTCTCTCTCTCTCTCTCTCTCTCTCTCTCTCTCTCTCTCTCTCTGTCTCTCTCTTTCTAGTCTCGGAACAACGAAGAAGGGGATTGGACCTGTGTACTCTGCAAAGGCAGCACGGAGCGGCCTCAGGATATGCGATCTCATGTCAGACTTCACGCAGTTCTCTCAAAGGTCCGTTCCACTCAACCCCGGACCGTTCTCCGGGTTTTACTGAAGTTGCTTTAGAGAGTAGTTGGGGTTTCTGGAAGCTAAGGGCCAAATTAAGAGTGTGTGTGTGTGTTTGTGTTTCCTAAAGCTGGTACACACAGACAGTTAGAGCTGTATTTCCTCTGCCAAGGGGAATGTAAACAAATAATTTTTAACACGTCTGTCAATATCTTTCTTTCTTGCGGTTTCTTTAGGTACAAGGTGCTGGCCCAGCAGTACAAGTCCATGTACCCAACTCTGGAGATAGACATAGAGGGGGAACTGCTCAAACTTAAGGTACCAGAGGTCCAGTGTATACTGTTACATGTATTGGGGATGCTATACACCAGGGAAGTGATTCTTTCCGAGTTATCCCGAATAGTTTTCAGAGAAAAATTACCCACACGAATCATGCAGATCCATAATAAAAATATGTATTTGTATGTGAGTGTGGAGGGGGGGTAATGGTGTTGGTGTAAGCAAACTTAATTATTAGGCTATCATTTCCAGTGCCGGGCCCGGCTCAAGCCCTTATTATCATCCGTGAAACAAGTGGTCTCGCACACTATCCTGGTTTGTTGACAGATCAATCAGCCGAGTTAAAAGCTAGACGTTTAACAGCCCCTGAATGGAGTGGCATTTCATGAGTGAATATCAATATCTGGTGAGTCAAACAAGGCATTGCTAATGTACTTGTGTAGTATTCCTGCAAATGGAATGACTTGATTGGTAATTAGAAGGATGTTTTGGAAAGACAATCTTTCTTAATAGTTTCTAGTAAGGTAGCTAGCTATAGTTTCTGATAAGGTAGCTAGCTCAAGAAAGACTAAAGGTACCGGTACCATGTTTTAACCAATTAAACCGTTTCAGAAATGAAATGTCTTCGTCCTTCAGCCCTATTTTAACATGTTACATGGAGGCCCAGCGCCACTATTACATCGTTTTGGTAGAACCCTATACAGTATATATATATATTTACATCTATACAATATAATATATATATAATATATAAATGTATGTATATATATATGTGTGTGTGTGTGTGTGTGTGTGTGTGTGTGTGTGTGTGTGTGTGTGTGTGTGTGTAGGACTATGTGCAGAGGGTCAAGCCCATGGTGAGAGACGGGGTGCACTTCATGTATGAGGCTCTTCACGGCCCTCCTAAGAAGATCCTGGTGGAAGGAGCCAACGCTGCTCTCCTGGACATAGACTTTGGTGAGGGAGCGATTCAAACTCTCCAATACCTCCGTGTTAAACTCCTCACCTGGTCTAACTGCAGCTGGTCTAACTACAGCTGGCTCGCTATGAAACTGGCGTCCATCTGAAGGTCATTCACATCAGACTAATATAGACCTGTTTTAAAGAGACTGTTGAGTGTGAATGCTGCCACATTATCAAATACAATAGCATCTCTAAACATAAGCCTTTTATTATTACCTGTCAATTCCCCAATGACAATCACTTGCAAAACACCTTCCTGTACAAGCAGTTCACAGCATATTACTAGGTCCTCCACCGCACCAGTCCCTTAATGCACTGTACATATACATACAATCGAAATATTATTTGTGAGATTTATCTTCCTGATAGAGTAATCGTTATCAACTATGTTTTGTGTGCTGCTTTTCTAATGAAAGCCTGCTCGGAGGCCCGCCTCATGCAATAGGTGAGTTTACTAATTATTACTGCAGTGTGTGGGGAGCTTTCCAGAGGTTGACTTGCACCTTCACTGTTCCAGACCCACACCATGACTTTACTGTTCAGGAGCACCAGGGCACCTCGCACCAGCCGATTATCGGCTTATCCACCTCCCCCGACCACCGTTATCATATCCTCGCTGTGTTGACACATGAGCGTATGCAGACAGTGTCGCTTCCTCCGCTGGCACACACTGTTCTAGATGGTCATTGTTTGACTGTTTAGAATTCAACTGTTATGCTTTGTGAGTACCTTACACAAGCTAATGCTGCGATCGTATGACATAAGTGCACTAACCTTCTGTTATCAAGAGAGTCTGCGGCCGCCCGACGTGTTCAATCAATGGTCTCGGACTCTCGGTCTCCCGCTCGTAACCACAGCAAAATCCTATCAGCGTTGGTTAGTAGCGACACTCAACACCACACTGTTGTCTAAACTGACGGGCAACAAGTGGTGTTTTCTCTGGGGAGCTTATCATCAAAGCCACGATGATAAGTGGTGTCTTTCTGTCCGGCTTAACGATTTATTCCCTTTGCCCCAGAAATCGTTAATTAGTGTTTATAAAGTTATTTGGCACCTGGACGAAGAAAATATTTAGGACTGGTAGAATTAAAGCAAGGATCTGGTTCTGTACATTCAGTTCTTGAAGGCTAAGAGTAAAAGGATGAGTGAAAAACATGCTTAGCAGTAATCATCAACAAAAACAAGATCAACAGACTAGTAGGTAGAAAGGTAATTATCATAAAGGTGATGTACTCTTTTGCATGTACACTTTTGTATGTATGTATTTTGTTCAGCAGCATGATTCTCGATCGGTCAGGCGAATGGTAGAATCTTTTAGGTACAGGAGCTTTCGTTCCAGTTCTCCACTCATAGTCTGATATATACAAGCCATGCTTCTCACCACCTCTGTAGCGGCACTGGCGATCTGAGCTCAAAATAATTATATATTTATTTGAAAAGGATGCTACACAGACTTATAATGCCACATCAATGTTCTTTGCCATTATGAAATATCCAACCTTATTTCATAAAAGTGACAATCAATATGGCAATAAAAAAGAAAAACGGATGAAATATAAATATGCCAAATTCAGGGTTCCCAATCAGGTACTAGATGCCTCTAGTCACAGAGAGTCTTTCAAACATTTATAGTTTATTTCACAAATTCAAGTCAATAATTGCAATGTACTTTGCTTCAGTGTGTGCCCCATGCCTGCAATGATTAGTTCAACTTTATTCTTACCTGTAAAAACAGATGGAGAATCATTGCCATACATGTCGTTTATCCTTCCCCACTCCCTTGTTGTCAAAATAAAACTGCTGACTTTCAGTTGATTCCACAATCTAATCTGTTGGAAACGTCCATGAGAAACTTTCAACGTATCTGGTGGAAAACCAGATAAGACTTTTAAATTCAAACTTTTGTAAATAAAAACGAGTATGATAGGCTCGTTATCACAGAGAGTAAAACATGGGGATGTTGTTTATTTACTTTCCAGCCTTGCGTCAGACCAACTAGGTAATAACATAGCGTGAAATCAACATTCAACAGACTCAACCCACCACTGCACTGTCGTCTGCTGGGCTGCAGAAAGTTAAATGCTTACTTTTCAGTCTGATTTGTAAATACTGACTGTACCTACTGAACAACTAGCTGGCTGACATAGAAAACATGAGTGATAGTTAAAGTTATATTGAAAAGGGAAAATGATGGGGTGGTTGTTTATTTACTTCCGCTATGTACTTCACCAACTAGCTAGCAACTTACAGTGAAGTCTCTTGACTATGAGTCCGCGCATGCTACACATGCTGCAGACAGTGCTGAGATTATTGTAAACCACAGCGGTCTGCCGGACAAACTACGTGATGACACCATTTCTAAAATACCCCAAGCATCTTTTTCTGCATTAGCGTGCTCTACCGGACAAATCTGAGCAAGGAGAATTAACCCGGCGCTTCTGCTGAGGGAATATCCCCCCATCATCAACCTTTGGGATGAAGGAGACGGCGTCCTGTGTATTCATTAATGTCCCCAAACGGCGGCTTTTTAAAAGCATTCCTGGTGAACGAGTCCTCCCCCCAGCGTCTGATTGCTTGAGAAACCAGTAGTTCTCGTTTGAGTCTCTGTTTGGAGGTGAGAAGCGATAGAACATGGGGTATGCTTCACAGGTGCAGGAGGGGTTAAAAGCTGGAGCTGAAATGGAGAGCAACAATGGTGGTGTGATCACCACGTGATCACCCTGATGGGGACATTTAGGCAACAATATCCTCATGTTAAGACACCAACCAGTATAAAACTCTGGGTCCATTCGTCTCCGTATGGAGTTTGGCATCTCCGGGTGAACGTACGATGCCCCTCTTGTTCAATGTAATTTTCTGTAGGTGGTTTCTGGTTTGGAAATATATAACCTGGTGCTTTAAACTAGTAAACCATGAAGCTGATGTTCATTAATATTAGTTGGGTGTTGCTTGCGGAAGAACCATTGACAAAGCGAGGCTACAAAATGGAAAAGGTCTTGAATGATTTGTCACCATAGCGATGGTGTCGAAACAAACCAGGATCCACGGTTGCTCTCAACAAAGCCGCCGTGGCTTGGAGCCGTCAGACGAGTCAGGCCATTAGGGCCTCATTCTTCTCAGCCTGCCATCTAGATCCGTTGTCAGGGTTATAAGCCTTTCGGTGCCTGCCGGCATAGAAGCATTCTTACTGAGAACAATGCTTGGTGGATATGCAATTACACTGTCCTGTAGAGGACTGTGGTCCGTGTCTTAGACTGTGAACTGATACATTGACCGTTACTATGGGGTGATAAAGGGATGGAGAGAGAGAGAGAGACGAAAGGCAAGTCCTGGCTCGCCTGCAACGGTCAAGAGAGACATGGAAGGACAGGTGCTTAACCTCGTCGACACTAGGCCTATTTCTGAGTGTTATTCTGAAAATAACATACCCAAAGTAAATGGAGTGTATCTCCACAACGGCAAGGGCTATAATATGTAATCTTGCTACCAAAAGAAAGATAACACGTCTTTATGAAATAATCAATGTGGATACTTCTTGGTTAGAGTGAATAAAGCTAGAACTCAGCATGAGTGGAAGATTGCATTTCTGCCTGAACTAAATGTCATGTTTTAGAGTGAATACCACCTGTGCATTATCAGTTGGATCTGCCACAACATCTGATGAGTACCTGGGTTAATATTTGATTATAGAAGTAGAGCAAAGATAGAGCTGTTTTGTAGTAAGGGTAGGTTTAGGCAAAATCTCAAAATAAATCATGATAGACTAAAAGTTGAGAATCTAATCTTTCTAGAAATATTTTCAAATTTTTCTCAATGCCTTAAAACATCTTTGCAATTGGGGGGGAGGATACGGGCCAGAGCCAGAGTTAAACAGTTCACTCTGCACTGCGAACGTGAAGTCACTCACCATCCCGGTGACCACATCCCCACCCCCCCCTAGCCCTTACGCTGTTGTCGGTGTCACAGACAAGTTCACATCATGAACGGTAGTGCGGTGGACATCGCAGCAGCAGCAGCGATGTCAGTTATTCAGTTGCTTGATCTCGATCTGGTCGTGTGACCCGTCTGACGTCGCTCCCTCGCAGGCACCTACCCGTTCGTGACGTCGTCCAACTGCACGGTGGGTGGAGTGTGCACGGGGCTGGGCATGCCCCCCCGAAACGTGGGCGAGGTGTACGGCGTCGTCAAGGCCTACACCACCAGGGTGGGGATCGGAGCCTTCCCCTCTGAGCAGCGCAACGTAAGCGCACGCACGCACCTCCCATGAGCACGCGGTCCATGCATGCTACACACGAACATGGCCAACGCCCGAGCATATGTACATGCTATGTGTCGTGTTCTTTTTGGGTTATGTATGATCTTGGTAATGTCGATGGCAGTTTTATTATGTCAATATTTGGAGTGAATTACGCTGGTTTCTGTTGATTTAGAAATGTCAAGATCAAACTTTGTGTTAGGTATTGTAATGTAATGCACAGTTGTTATCTGGCGTGGAAGATGTCAACTATGTTTGATCTAGAAAAACTCCTCCCTTACCTTCAAGTGTTTTTGTATAACGCCATTTAGAGGCTAGATTTACAGCCCAATGAGCCCCTGATGGATGACATGCCCGAAGCAAAAGAAATGTAAATCACCTCCAAAATATACCCTGTGCAAATGTATATTGCAAGTGTGGATTGGCAGAGGAAATATGCAATAAGTCTCCATTTCTTTTCTATGTCAACACACCCTTGCGGCTGTTTAGCTCCACTTCAAACAAAATAGATACAGTTCACTGGAAAACTAACAGCCTCCTGATGCAAATGTGCTACTTCTTTATACCTCTATCTCTGATCCACTGGTCTGCTCAGGAGATTGGTGAACTGCTTCAAACCCGGGGGAAAGAAGTGGGCGTGACTACCGGCAGGAAGAGAAGATGTGGTTGGCTGGATCTTGTGCTCATCAAATACGCCCACATGATCAACGGCTTCACAGCGTGAGTGAAGCAAAGCTATGTATGGCAGGAACGGTTTTGGGCCAATCAAATTGTTCCCCTTCGACAGGTTGAGGCTGGGGTAGTCTCAATACCAAAAGAGAGGTTTGTGTGAGAAACCTTGTGTACACACACACACCGTGTGTGTGTGTGTATGTGTGTGAAAGATAAAGTGTGTGTTCATATACCCATCTCTGTTCTGCAGCCTCGCGCTGACCAAGCTGGACATCCTTGACGTGATGGATGAGATCAAAGTGGGCGTGGCCTACAAAGTTGACAACGAGTCTATACCTCATTTCCCAGGTGAGCTGGCGTGCACGTGAAGCCCTCCTCTGAGGACCGCTGTGTCTCGTCCGTCGTTCGGTATAACTGCACAATGCAGACATAGGGCTGGGTTCATTGGTGGAGACGGGGACCATCATACCGTGGATGTGTTTTACTGTCCGCTTGCTATAAACATGCGCTATAAACAAGTCGCTGTGGACCTTCTGACCCTGACTTCTCGCACCAGTAGATAAGATTCTCAGCTGTCTGAGGTGCTCAGAGCCGGACTGGACCAGGGTTGAGGCTCAAACAAGCCCCTGGAAGAACACACCCACTTTTGATCATAGCTGCTCAGAGAAGCGTATCTGATGCTGTGTCAACGCCCCAGGCCACACAGAGTCGAGCCGCGAACTGCTTTATTTATCAACACCCTTGGCCTTCCACCCACGACGAAATTAAAATAATGATAAGGCAATCTCATTGAAGCCCCACCCCTAGAAATCATATTGGCCACAGTCGTTGTTTTGAGTGAATTGTTTGGCTTGTAACCTGTCCTACATTGTCAAACAAGAAAGAGTTCATAACATGCCATGCCCCTTTTCTGACCTATAGCAAATCAGGAAGTGCTGCACCGTGTGGACGTCCAGTATGAAACACTTCCTGGCTGGAAGAGTGATACCTCAGCTGCCAGGAGCTTTGAGGAGCTCCCAGAAAATGCTCAGAACTATGTGCATTACATAGAAGAGCATGTCAGAGTGCCAAGTAAGACTCCCTCTCTCTCTCTCTCTTTCTTACACGCACGCACGCACACAAACAAACCAAACGCAATCCGTTATTTTATTTTCTGTTGTATGTTGATGTTTTTATCATTTTATACTTCTATAAAACTTAAATCAAACAGCCGTGTTGGGAAAAACGTAAGATAATGTTTTAGAATTTTTGCGTCCAATTATACGAGTCCTATAATTGTTCAGGTCGCACTGAAATTATGTTGCAATTCGTGCTGCGTGTGCATTGGCCCACATGATCAACGGCTTCAGAGCGTGAGTGAAGCAAAGCTATGTTGTATGGCAGGTCTTGATTGAATGGCTTTTATATTTTTTGTTATTGGAAGCATTGCCTCGTTACTATGCCTCACCAATTACAGTCCGTGTTACGAATGGCTAATCTGTTGACTGACCTCTCACCCGTTTTCTCCACAGTCAAATGGATCGGAGTGGGCAAGTCCCGGGAGTCCATGATTCAACTCTTCTGAGAGGGACTCCGAAAACGAAGCGCTCCAAGCAGCCAAACCAACTGTATTCTGCTGACCCCGTTCCCTCCCTCCCCTTGTTTTTAGATTTTAAATGTTTTTATGGTGTTTTATGTTGTGGCCCTGAGCTATCTTAATGAAAGGAAACGCCTCCCATGTTTCAGAGAAATGGAATTCTACCAGGGCAGTCGCAGATCTGTACCGCCCTCTCAAAAAAGACACTGACTGGAACCTGAGTGGTTGAAATCCAGCGCATTTCTCATCAACCTATGCCTTCTTTGTTTTGGTTTCATGGCTTCGCTTGGTGGCTCGCTGCTGAGACAACGGTTTTCTGTACAGCCGAGTATTTATTTTGATTACTGATTTCGGTGGTGGTAGGCTAATTTTACCTGTCGGGGTTCCTTGTAGTAAAGTGAGCGACCAATGAGCATAAATCATATGATGCCAACACAGTGATTGAAAACAAACAAACAACTTCTATACAGAGTTGGTGACAGGAAATGCAGCCTATAATAGTTAAAAGGTTTGGGATCGTGGTGCAGGTTGTGGGAATCATTGCTTTACAGATGAAGGGGGTTAAGGACAATCGTTCAACAACTGTTGCATTTGGTCTTTTGACCAAACACACTGGGATACACACTGGGATAGAAGCAAGCTCTGTTAAAAGGTTTCTCTATCGTAAATATTTCAGATGGGGTTTTGGTTCCAGAGATGTAAAGAAACTATACCTTCCAGAATTGTAAGACTATATTTCAATTCTAGAAATGTATTGTTGTTTTACACATTTTGACCATACAATAACTAGCACGATATATAAAGCTGTTCCCGATAAGCGATTGAATTTACCTGAATCAGTAACACATTTATGCTGTTGTCTGTTATTTCTTGTGTCTTTGTGCATGACTGAGAGCATGTCCATGTTTGCTTATGCTATGATTTTATCCTTTTCTGATGTTTTTATTGTTTGAAACATATTCCCACCTCCCGAACATTTAATACACAGAGCAGCCCAACGCAATGGTATTATTTTGTTCCAAAAATGGGACGAATTCAATTGAATGAATTTTAGATCAACACAGATCAAAGAAAGTACGGTACAATTGTGTTCAAACAGTTAAGGTTTATTGTCAAAATGGGATCCATAACTCTGACCTGTTGTAATGAACATTTATTTTTAATAGTGGAGAATCTTAGCTTTAGACTGTATGTCTATGACAACTGTATGACTTTGCACTGGATACAAGCAAAAGGGATTTCGTTCATCAGTAATCTTTTTTTATTGACCTGTATCTGATGAAATCAATTTCCTTATAAATATACGGGTGCTCCTGACTCTTAATAGTTAGTCTGTATTCCTCCCTAAGCGGGTGTGGTAGAAGTTAATAATCAACCATTCTACATTGCCAATAAATCAACCATTCTACATTGCCAATAGACCGGACAGAACCCATTGTAAGGGAACTCCACTCTTAACATGATAACAACACAAACAACAGAGAAATAAATGTAAAGTGTATGAGGAGGAAATGCCAACACCAGTGCCTAATAGAATAACTATAAAAGTAGGGTAAATGTATTAAAATAAGTAAACTAAACTAGAAAAGCAAAATGGAAAACTAATATCGCACATGCTATTGAAAAGTAATGTTGCACGTGATATTGATATTATTGTTGTAAGTGTCCCTCCTGGAGCCGGGGGAGAGGTTCTACAGTTTGATAGCCACTGGTAGAATAGACTTCCTGTGGTGGTGGGAGGTGTCTGAAGGTGAAGGTGCTCTGATATGACCATCCAGTGTGGCGTCAGAGAATGAGAGGCTTTGTCCATCATACTGAGTGTTTTTCTCAGCATCCTCCTCCCACCTCCACCAGAACCAGAGACTCCAGTTCAGCTCCCAGGACAGAACAGTCTATTGGCACAAGACACTAACGGTTACTCACAGCAGCCTACATGGTAATTCACACACGCATAAACACAATTCCTGATGCTTGTAAGTGTAACTGCATTTTCACACACACACACACACACACACGCATACAGTTACTCATACTAGCAAATGTAACATGATTGGGGGTGACTAGCGCCGTTGAATGTGGTATAGAAGTTATGTTATGACTTTTGTTACTGACAGCCATTTAAAATGTTTGCAATGGATATGTATTTTACTCTTTTATGGGACAACAAGCCAAAAATAAATGTGTTTGTGTTTAGAAATGTGTCAACATGTGCCTACAAGGTGCACTTTGTGTGTTGTAACGTTAGGGGGACTGTCAGACCGGGGTCAGATTATGTTCTTCAATTAAAAATTATATTTACAAAAAAGGCAGGCAAAATATTCAACGGAATATTTTACACTACATTAAAACGACAACAAAACAATTTTTGCTTAAAATTCTGTGTTTTTTAAATTAATTAACGAAGAAAGTACATAGGCCTAACTTTACACGTTACAACAGGATTTCACAGCTACTGTCAGAAGTACAGGTTGCCAAGAAAGAAGTGCCACACAGACGTGCTGGAAAGTATTAGAGCAGGTATATTATTTGAATATCCTCCTTTCATTTTAAATTGGAGAAATGGTTTAGGAGCCAAACATATTTGACCGCAGAATATTTTTCCAAAGTAACAAAAAATACCCAAACCAATGATTAGAAGAGAATAATCTCCTGACGTGTGTCTAATGACCTCTGTTTGTATTTGGTGTAAACTTGGTGATATATTAATTTATCTCCCCCTGAACCAAACTCAGTTGTGCGCATATATATGTGGCTTTAGGTGTGGGTATCTGTTGTTGAATGGTATAAATTCGACCCGTACTAGTGTGTTTGCATGATTATTCAGCTTAATCCTACTCTGCGATCTAAAAATATATGTATAATTTTCTATGATTGGGAAATATCCACATAAACAGTTTGAAAGTCAATAAAACAAGGTATGGGATTGGCCTACACCTTTATATAATGACGGTCAAACATAGTTTTATTTTGGTTGATTTTTACATTTACCTTTTTAAGAAATCAAATATACAGAAATGTTGTGACTACATTTTTTGTTTAATAATTGTATACGTTTGCCTAGAAATGAACGGAATGAAGAGTATTTGCTAATCACTTTCTGGCCACTAGAGAGCGCCATTTAGCTAAGAATAAAGCTTAAATGACCCATTTCTAATGCCTCGCTAGAAGGAAGATTTGTTGTGAACTTCTGATGTTTGTGCAAAAGCAAGAAGACAATAACATGACAACGTGTTCAACAGCACGATTTTCATCTCTCTCTGGTCCAAGTTATTCGACCCACCACATGGGCCCACACACGTGTGGTAGTAGGCCAACCACAACATGCTGTCAATCAACAGCGTTGGTTCCTATGAGATAGGTAGGTCGAAAAATCGACATAAAACATAAAGGATAAAGGATATAATGAATGAAATATAATGAATGATATAATGAATGAATGTTGGGTGCCGGGGGCGAGCATTTAAGACCGACAACAACTGACTGGTTGTCTAAAAGTAATTTGAGAAAACCATTTTGGTGAATCAATTAAGAACCAATCTAAAGGAAGTTTTTGCCAGTCCTTCATTGTTTGTGTGTGCCTGTGTTTGAGTGCGTGTGTGTGCGTGCGTTTGCGTGCGTGTGTGTGTGTTCTTTGAACCAACAGGAGGTGTAAACCCACTGCCTCGGAGCAGGGCTCTAATTTCCCTGTCCTTAGCCTGGCTTCCTATTCTATTTGACTAAATCTGAATAAAACACGCCACAACATATGAAGGTTGCACACACATGTCTTCCTCCCGGCTCTGGTAACTCCCTCCCTCCTGCCCTGCACTGAACACATTTGAATCCCACAGCTCTGCCTCTTTGTCGCAGAGACGGCGCGGTATTTTACTGGACTAAATGGAGAACCAAATGAGTGTGTGTGTGTGTGTGTTTGATCCTTTGGCCAAAACAGACACACAGACACACACACAAACACACATACCCACACACACAGATACTCACACAGCCATCAAACACACACACACGCACACCTTGTCGTTATTGTACACAACAAACAACCTTGACGTGTCATCCTAGTGTTCACTTGAACTCAACATCTGTACAGTAGACGGTGTGTGTCATACTCTATGCTCCCGTCCTATAAGGGTCCTTTCTTTGAAGAACACTGAAACATATAAAGAGGAGAGGTTGAGCCCTCCTTGTGTTTCCCGTACCTCTTTCTCCCAGTCTCTCCTCCATTCCCCTTGTGCGTGCCTGGCTCTTGAGTTTGCAGTGGTCAGCAGGAACTCTAAAAGGTTAAAGTGGGTTATTCGCTTGGGCAGAGAAACACACTGCATTGCTGATTGTATAATGAGAGAAACAGCAAGATGAAGGTATGAAACAAAGGCTTACTATTTCAACAAGGTGTGCTGCTGTAAAACTGCACTGTAATAAATGGCCACATTTAGTACTAAAGTGTTGACGCTTGATCAAAAGGATTGAGGATGAAAGGTAGTTAGATTTAAGGCAGTGGTCTTTAGGTGCCAAGTCCAAATCTATAAAGATAATACATTGTAAGATCATCATTCTTCTCCAAAGTCATGACAGCTTTTGCGTTCTACAATGTCAGGCAGGCTCAAACAGTTAGAGACAGGTTTGTTGTAAGGTGGTTATGTTGATACACATGTCACGGTCAAAGTACTCCTGGGCAAGCATGAGTCCTCGACGAAACACAGCTTTACTCAATCCCGCATCTTTCCTCGAACCTTTTACTGCTCCGATTTCCATTCATGAAGTGGAAATGTTCATGTATGTATAAAACTACTGTATGGCGATTTCTCTCTCCTCCCTCTTTTCCTTTCCTCATGCCTCTTGCTGTCCCCCACCTCAACTCTTCCTCTACTTC
>OMKX01078028.1:0-31483 GCA_900302425.1 Brosme brosme
CATCTTTGCTTGAAATTGAGAGCTCTCTTTCTCTCTTCCTGTGTATTGTGTGTGTGTGTGTGTGTGTGTGTGTGTTAAACGTTTTATACTCATTCACATGAGCTTACAGTTTGTATCTCTCTAAACAAGCTAACATTGACCAAGCGTGTAAGCAGGAATATAACTTTTGCCTCAAACAAACCATGCATACCACCATGTCAGGCAAATGTCTTCCTGCAATGACCCCTGCAGTTGGGGTTCACCCCCTTCTGCGTCCATATCAGACACTGCATCGGAGCTACGTGTCGGTGTTGTACGATTCATTCAAATGCCCTGAGGATTGTGTGTTTTACAAGGCATTTCTGTTCTACCGTTGTACACAGGACCATGGCGTCAGCGACCCAACCGAAGAGAATGGTATCTTCTGTGTTCATCACCCTGGCCCCTCCATACAGAGCCACCCTGACCAAGCCCCAGCACGCTCTCCAGACCCACCGGGCCCCGGCCAGGGACCAGCAGCACGCCGCCGTGCGCGTGGAGCCCCGCGGCGACGGCTTCCGACCCGCCAGCCAAAGACACTGGAAAGACAGCAGTCCGTCTGAGCTCAGGCCCAGTGGGGGTACAGCGCCGGAGGCGGTCAGAGGGTCAGACCCCGGTCCCACTGTCCCACACTTTAGACCGGCGGAGCTGCACAAGGACAGCCAGCCAGAAGGTAACTGGGAACTAGGAGTGCTCAGGATAACATATGTTTTGCTGTATAAGTTGTACATGTAAAAGTAAAATATGTATAAATATTCTCAAACCCCAACAGAGCACATTCCTGTACCCCCTCCTGCACAGCTGTCTCCAAAGCACTCTGAGGATGTGTCCCTCACTGCGCTTACACCACGCCATGAGGGATTCTCCCCCCAGCCCTCAACGCCAACTCAGCCACTCAGTCGGATCAGACAGGTATGGCACACTCTCATTTGGCAGTATTTCTGCATAGACTTTATTTTAAGTTGATCTGCTTTTTTATATTTCTCTTACCATTTATTGGGGCGAATTATTATAGCTTACTGCTTTTTCCAAAGTCACAGTGGTCGTTTCATGTTGGGCAGTGACTGCATTGGATCATCTGCAAAAGGGATTACTGGAGAATCTAAAAGAAAAAAAACTAAAAAAACAGCTGTCTTTCGAATTAAATTCAGCAACAATATTTATTCTAGCCACGAGAGTTTTCTCGAAACAATTCAGAGCAACAATACGTGCACTTTTCATTGACAAGCAAAACAGACAACGAAACCTCTAGACTATATTGTAGTGTTACAGAAGAAATGTTGGATACACACAGCCTTTCCTTCGTCACAGGGGTTATATATTTAGCCCTCAATATATGTTTTCAAATGGATTTTAATTTATTATTATAAACCAATATTTGTTTATTGGAATGTAGAAAGCCACTTATTAGTTTATGTGTGGCCAGCTCTACATAACAGCATTGTAAATTCATGGCTTTTAAGGTTAAAAGCTATTTTAATCTAAACGTGCACAGAAAGAAAATGGCAATGTCGATTTAATAAGCTGGCATGATGTCTCGCAATGTTATTATTTCACTGTTCAGTATTCAGTATTTTGCAGTATTAGAGTGTTTCATCTTGGCATGTGAACTAATGACGTCAATTCGTGACGTCTAATGACGTCTAATGATGCTCAATTCGTCAGTAACCAGTTACTCGTCATACATTTGTCATTAACCAGTCATTCATCATACATTCAAGCAACAGAAAAGGACCCCATCTAGTGGAGACGACTTAGGCCAACAGTCCTACCGGACCCAACCCAGTGAGATGGACACCAGTCCAGAGAGTAACGGTAACAATGCATTCAAACATGTTGGGTCAGTCCCTCTTTACAAGACACACATGTTTGGCTGTTGATGATGTCTTGATTGTTTTTATGGTAATGTTCCTTCCAGAGCTGTGTGGATTCTGTAGGAAGACAGTGGCTCTCGCTGAACCCGCCATTGAGGCTTTAAACAGGACCTACCACGACAGTTGTTTCCAATGTAGACAGTGTCAGACCCCACTGGCAGGTAAACTGTACTACAACAAAGCTGGAATCCCACTGTGTGAGGACTGCTACCAGGTGAGGATCACTTACCACTTTGTTGTGTTTGTTACACCTCAATCAAGAAAATACCATTTGAAATGGGAAGGCTTTAATGAAATAGTTGTTGTTTTTAATCCCATTTTAATACATCAGGCCAGTTTGGAGCTTTGCTGGGCGTGTGGTGACACAATCAAAGATCTTGTGATTCGTGCACTGGAGCGTACGTACCATCCTGCATGCTTCACCTGTGCAACATGTCATCAGCAAATTGGAGAGCAAAGATTTGCTCAAGGAGAGGTTGGAGAAGTCTACTGCATACAGGATTACTACAGGTAACAGACACAAGCACATTGTAGTACACACTAGTTGATTGTGTTTTATGATACTGTATTTTACAATATTGCATTAAATATGGGTTGAACATATTGAAAAAGAGGGAGGAAATTGGAATGGCTAGAAATTACATTATAACTAATGAAGTAATAATAGGCACAGATTATAAGCCACCAAATAAAGAGTGATGTTGTGCATGTTCAATCATAACCATTTGTTGTGTTCTGGTCTGTAAAGAAAATACGCCCCCCAGTGTAGTGCCTGTAAGCAGCTCATCATTCCAAAAGAGGACGGCACTGATAGCTACACGGTAGAATGCCAGGGCAACTCTTTCCATGAGGACTGCTACCGTTGTGAGGTATGTAACATCTGGACGGATGTTCTGCCATGTCTACGTCACGTGATGCCCTATCTTGTACCCAAAAGACACTGGAAATTATTTTCTTAATTATCTTGTAATATATAAATAAATGATCATGTCATTTTGTTACAATGCTCCTTAAGTAGAATCACTTGTTAATGGTCTTATAAGTTATAACACATACCTTGTGAATATATATATTTTTGTTGGTCATTGTCTGTAGATCTGCGCCATCCAGCTCTCTCCTGATCCGAATGACCATGGGTGCCATCCCTTGGATGGGAGGATGCTTTGCAAAGACTGTCATCTGAGCCTGGTTTCTGCCTAGCAATAACATAAAATCATAAACAAGGAGTGACCAATAAGAAAGTGACCATAATGCTGGTTAAAAAAAAAAAGAAAAGGTGAATGACTTGTCTTGTGCGTTTTAAGACTGGAACTTGAAATGGAAACCTTTTTTACCAAAATGATATGGTAATGGTTATTTGACCAAAACGAATAATTTAGAATACAAAATATATATTCTTTTATTAGGCCTATACTTTATAATTTTGCACTGTTTATTTCACTATACAATGCACCAGATATATTTATTCAACAATTATGCAAAACACTATGGTAAAATGTACAGCATTTTTTTATTGTAATTTTTACATTCTTACGAATATATCACAATCATGGTATTCTTTTGTATAAAAGAAATAAACTAATATATATTTTCTGTATGTATGAGTTTATTTTTCAAACTTTTATTGAGCGTGGGTATTCAAACCAACCATTAGTGTATAGGCATACTATTGAGCTGGTTCAAGAATGCAGAAGAATGTCTCTTTCTTATGTCACTAAGACTTATCTAATGTGAGCTAACTATGCTAATGGTTACAACTTTGAACAGCCATTCGCGCTTCCTAGGTCCATTAGCTTGTCCGTTGATAGTGATATCGCTCAAATAAACATAGACTACGTCAATTGGTTAAAAAATAAAGCATACAGAGCGACACAATCATTTACAAACATAATCTAATAAGGTTGATGATTTTGTGTACATAAACTTAAATGATCATCTCGTCCAACCCAGGTTTTTTCCTCTTATCCTAAATGGTTATAATTGTTTTTTACATGACAACATTATGAAATTTATAGTACAGTTGTACTTATATATGCACGTAATTATCCCCTTCACGTGTGGTGGGATTTCTAATTATAATGATCTACATGACTGTATATTGTTCCTAAAAATAGACAAGCCCGTAAAAGAAAAACAACCGACATCGCTCTAAAAATGTCATTGAGTTCTGCGCTGTGCTAGGCAGCTTGTCGTGTACGCGCAAAATAGGGGAAGTCAATCTGGGAACCCGCGCTTGTTGCTCGCGACCGCGGAGCGAAGCAGACAGAGCGGGGATCCGCGGCCAGGCGACCAGGCCCACAACACACACACACACACACACATACACGGAGCTGTCGTCGTTCATTTTGTGAAGCGGACCTCCCGACCGACCGGGAATTAAAACGTGCCAGAGCCTATGTGTACAAACAGGAAAATATAGCTAAAGATGGTTCGGGAAACCAGGCACCTTTGGGTGGGAAATTTACCCGAACACGTTCGAGAAGAGAAAATAGTGGAACATTTTAAACGGTAGGTTATGCAAGAGGGATCCTCAGCGCAGCGCGCTCAGGGCTCAGCGCTAGCAAGCTAGCATTATCGTTAGCTCCTTGATCAAGTTAATGCAAGTAGCTGCCATTTGAGTTTGGAATGATCATTCTAATGTTTACCGTTGATACCTCCAATGTATAAGAATGTAGCGTTTGGCACAAGATACGTTGTGCGCAAAACATTTTGACATCGATATTGATATCCCAGTTGGGTGAACTTTGGCGTGCAGCGCTAGCTAGCTCTAGCTAGCTGTCTGCCGACCAACCATTTTGTCGGAAGGCAGAAGTCGTTTCCATGTTCATAAAGTCTAGCTACGTTGTGTGGCTAGCTGCTAGTAGCTCTCAAGCCACTGGCTTGTGTAAACAGCCACATTCTCCGTTTATATTGAACGGTCCAATACACCAGTACTTCACCGTTTGATTGCAGACGGACACGTTGCGAGTGGTTCCAGTCCTTAAACTCTATTATTCCCATGGTTGTGGATATTCTATGGGAAATGCAGTTATGAAGCTATTGGGTTGTGCAAGGGGGGGGGGGGGGGGGGGCATACGGCTGGTGCCTGATGGCTTTTGCAAGGCAACTTTAGTTTGCAAATGTTTCATTTAGTTACCACGGCTATGACACATTAGCGTCGGGTAACGTGGAAGATTTTGTTGTAGTTCTTATTGTATTGCAACAGTGGCGTGCCGTTCTCCTTTTCTAGTTGCCTATGTGAAAACAAGCCAGCCCAACCTGACTAATTACTCAAACTTTGCTAGCAAAGGCATCATGTGTACGGATCATTACATATCATTTATATACAAGACTAATATCACACTGTCATTACTTTAATTATATTGCTTTCTACATCAAGATTTCTAAATTAAAGGCAGAAATCTAGTATTTCGTTTGAATTCCAATTAATCGGACAGTGACCTGGGTCCTCAGGGTTTGTGTTGTAGAAAGTCCTGTAGAATGTAAAATATGTTTAAGCCAATTTTAAGAATGTAAGGTGACCTGTTAAATGTAACGCATTTCTTACAGCTTGACTTTACTGTTACTAATGTTGAAATATGTAATGTCAGTTTAACAGTGTCCTGCACTCAGTTCGTGTGCAGGTAGAATGATTAACAAATGTGCATTGTTTTTTAACTCGTATATACAATTCCTGTGTATCATTTTCTCCCAGGTATGGGCGTGTTGAAAGTGTGAAGGTTCTGCGGAAGCGGGGATCGGAGGGTGGTGTTGCAGCCTTTGTGGATTTTGTGGATATCAAAAGTGCTCAAAAAGCTCACAATGCAGTCAACAAGATGGGAGATAGGGATCTCCGAACGGACTACAATGAACCTGGTTCAGTGCCTAGTGCTGTGCGGGGCCTTGAAGACAACCCACCCTCAAGCAGTCGAGACGTTACAGGATTCTCTAGGGGGACAGTTGGTCCAGTGTTTGGCCCCCCATTGTCCCTCCACACCAGAGAGGGACGTTATGAGCGGAGAATAGATGGGTAAGTGGACATGGTCTCCCCGTTAAGTCCAGGGGAATCTAAGTATCAGATGAGTGTTGCATAATGATCAAATAGTTGGGTTATTAGAAAGGAGAGGAGTAATATGCCTCTGGGGCTAAAGACGGGTAATCTAGGCAACGTTCCACCTTTCATCCTAATCAACTTTCCTGGCCCATGGAATCTAAGTAAATTATTGCGTAGTATCATTTGGTAAGGTAAATTCATTGAATGTATGGCTTCCAGTTTGGATATTACACCAAAAAGGAATATACTGGTGAGTTTCGGATTAATTGCATTTTGAGGGAATCTATCCTGGGGATATTTTTGGATGTTTTTTCAACTTTTCGCACATTACTGGATCTATCGGAGATTTTTATATGGAAGCGCTGAGAACTGGAAGTAAATGATCACCGTTGAAGGATATTTTTCTTTTGACAAGTCCAGTCAGGTTAAAGTCAGTAACACAAGGACCCTACAGGACCTTGCAGCTCAGGGGATAGAAGGTGTTTTTTACCATCTGGGGTTGGACCAGCTCTTCAACTCTGGATACACATATTCATGGATTAAAAGGTTTATTCCCATGGATGTAAGAAGTTCCAGTGGTAAAGTACCATAGCAAAGGCCATAGTGTTTATTACCTAGGTGATGTTGAGCATTTAAACATAAGGTTGGGTTTTCAATGTATTTGACCAAAATGGGAGAGTTTGGAACCTATGCCCAGAAGATGCGGAAAGAAGCTGGATCATCTACTGTACATCAATTCAAACGTGTGGAGATATTTTTTTCATATTGATGGCCATGAAGACGGTTGAAGATCCAGTGTGGATGTATTCTCTAGGATATATGCAATATGGATGTATGGATGTATCGTAGTATGGATAGATGTAACCTCCATCCTTATGGATTACTCTACTAAATTCTGGATTGAGCTGTCAGGTTTCATATGAGATGGAAGAAAGGCCAACTGAAGAAACAAGCCCAGCAAATTGAAGACCAGCCGTGAAGTTAATTTGAATCGTCTAAGACCGCCATTGCCCCAGATGAAATCTGAAGATCAACACACTGGATAGCATCCATAACATTCTGGATTACGTACTATGAGCAGGAATTATTAGATAAATAGTGATGATCAGAGTCTTTAATTGCTTTCAATCTCACATTCTATTTAACAGCATGGGAATAGTACTGATTGGAATATTTTTTCTTTTGGTTAAATGTGAAAGCTAATTGGAACATTTTCCCATACTGGAAGTCAAGACTGACCTAGGTGGATGTATATTCTATCGGGCTGAGAATTTACTGCACACGCTACATGGAACTAGCAGTGAACTACACTGAAGTTCAACCCATCTCCTTTTTTTTATTCACATCTTTATATCCAAATTAATCATGTATTTTTTACACACACTGAAATTCATTAGAGATTTCCATATCTTTGGTTTTGTTTCCCCTTTTCCATCCAATGAAGATGCTAAGTAATTGTCAATTGTGGATTATACATCAACGTTTCGGCCTGGTACCCGATACTGGAAGATTACATACAATACGATTTTTCCACTTCTGTTTTTTATTCGGGCTCTCAAATCTGACCACCTAGATTTTATTTGGATTAGGTTCAGTAACTTCTTTCAAAAAGGTTGGTATTGTTCTGCCCTACGCATCTTTTTCCTCTAACTTTGCACCATTTCTCTGTCCCTAAAGTCCGCTTTGCTCCTAGGGTAAACGTGTTTGTTTGGTTTAGAATGCTTTTTCGGTAGCTTCTACTCTTAGGTCTCTAACTATCTCACGCTCTGTCGCTCTTGCTTTGGCTGTGCTTCGTTTTGATAGTCAAATACACCAAGTCTCCTGTTGCAAAATTGCATTATTTAGGACATTTAGAACTAGATTAGAATTCACTGACATTCAAAATGCATTTTTTTTAATCAACATTTATGTTCCAAATGGTGTTTCCATTTGAATGTCTGGGTCTGGTCCGAACCCTTAGATACTTCAAGTGACACACTCAACATTAACTTACTTAAACAATGATTCGAGTGTCCTCAGGCATTGATTTCTAATTTGAAATGGTTCATAATTGCACTACAATAAGTTTATTTAATGCCACTTACTGTAGCCTCAGTCTACATATTTAAAATAAAATCAATTCTAGATAAAGGCCATTTTTTGTTAAAATACATAGAGGTGCAAAGGTAGCCTCTTGTACCCTTTCCACCAGGTGGGTTTTTTAAATTATCTTAACTTTAGCTGCCCCTTTTCATAATGATGATTGCACTTAATATCATGGCTTTAGTACCTTGTTTATTTTTTTGCGTTATGTAGTTTAGACTATTTTGGTGGCTATTACCAGCTACAGAGTGATAAAGGTAGACTTTCATTGCAACTATATTTATTTTTGTCACACATTCAAATAGCAAACCATATATATCCAATGTTTTTACATGTATATATACTTTTGTAACGACATAAAGATCCCCCTAAGTGACGAGTACGTGGTGGTGCTTTTGTGTTAATCACTGTAGTAGTTTGATAGTAAACCTTTTTGATGTTTGCTTAGCTAACACATTTCACATGGGTGACTTGCAAGAGAGACAACACAGTTTAGAGTTTATACGGGTTTTGAAGATTGGAATCCTACTTGGGCTGACGAAAGTACACAAAAATAAATAACACTTTGAGTCAAATAAAGGACAAATGTAGACTTGTTGGTTATTAATTGTTAGTGTTAGTTATATCATAGCTTTTATTTGCCTTAATCTGTACAACAACGAAAAGAAAATGTTTTTCTGTTCTGTTCCAATCAAAATAATGCTTCCTGTTTGGTTTCTTTTTGTATTCCTGTTTTGTTTTTACAGAAGTTCAGAAACCAGAGAACGTGCATATGATCACAGCCCGTATGGACACCACGAACGAAGTGGCACTTTTGATAGACCGCGCCACTACAACCCTGACTATTACCGTGATCGTTCTATGTTCGCTGCCACCGGCCCTGGGAGCAGTGCTATGGGTCCAGGCTTTGAGGCATCGGATCCGCATTTTGAGTCTAGGATCCGAGACCCGTTCACGCTCACCAACACCGCACGGCGCGATCTCTACAGAGACGACAGGGGCCGACGGGTAGACAGGACTTACCATCACCGTCGCAGCAGATCCTCTCATTCATCACAGTCGAGACACCCTTCCCCACAGCGGAGCACGGGACAGACCCCAAAAGCTCCTCATTCACCAAAACGAGCACCCCTGTCTCCTGGGAGAGGACCACATTCTCGGTCCAGGAGCAGATCATCAAGCTCTGATTCAGTCAGCAGCACCAGCAGCACAGGCAGTGGCAGGTTGGACATGTCTTTTCTTATGCTTCTTTTGCTTCATGATTAAATCTGTTTCTGTTCACCAATCGATATCAATGTAGCAACTGTCAAGAAATACCAAACATGTATCACTTAAGAAATGCTCTGTCCGTTCAGAATGTGAAGCCTATGTCAGCTGGAATTCAAACACTGAGATAAAAAAAAGTGTTTTGGGCTGGAGTTCTAGGAAGGAGGGGGGGGGGGGCGTGTTATCCCCATGCGTACAACCCGCAGCATCTTTGTAATACTTTTTTAGTACCCTTGTTGTGTATGGGCGTTATAATGAGGATGTTGTATATGAAATGTGCCACACACCGTGGTGTTATACTGAGAAGCTTAACCCTCCCTCGGATGCTGACACCAAAATAAAACGCTGCTCAGACGGAGCTTCACACATCCACACACACCGTAGCGTTACACTATAGGTGTCCGAGAAGCTTAACCCTCTCTCGGACGCTGCAGTCAACTACTTCCCAGGCAGAGCTCCACACATCCACACACGGCTCTGCCGGTGTCTCTTTGTCGTGACGTCGATGAGTACACTTAAAGGCACCTAGGTGTCACGAAAAGACTGTTACCTGCATTCGATTCGGAGTGGAATGTTCACAAAGTGTTTTGGGGAGTCTGGCAAAACATAGGAGTTTACACCCGGTAATTTAAGTCACAGTGACAAAAGGGAATAGATAACGTTGATAACATATGTTCAAGATCATATGAGACATATTACCTAATGTTTTGGGTTCAGTTCTTTAATGTTTTCCTCTTTTTATCCCATTTGGCAGCAGCGACTCAAACAGCAGCTCAAGTGACGGTTCACGTGCACGTTCCGTTCAGTCGTCTGCAGCGCATGCTCCTCCTCAGTCTTCCATGGGTCTAGATTCAGAAGAGCCCCGTAGAAGCTTTGGAATCAAAGTGCAGAACCTGCCAGTGCGCTCCACAGGTACGTTTGAACAGCTATTGAAGGCATGTGCCAGAAAGCTCACCCAGTACTTTCTCTTGCAGTTTGATAGGTTCCTTGTATTATTTGTACTTGATACGGGTTTGCTTTGAGGGTGCTTTTCTCTTCTGTTGTGTATATTGAACATGTATCCAATACAAATGTTATTTTCCTGAACTTTAGATACAAGCCTAAAAGATGGGCTCTTCCATGAGTTCAAGAAGCATGGAAAAGTGACATCAGTGCAGATCCATGGAGCCACTGAAGACCGTTATGGATTAGTTTTCTTCAGACAGCAGGAGGATCAAGAGAAAGCCCTTACTGTATCCAAAGGAAAGCTCTTCTTTGGCATGCTCATCGAGGTTACTGCCTGGAATGGCCCTGGTGCGTTATCACATAGTGTTTCACTGAAATTTAGGAAACGAGATTTTGTGGTGGAAACGTAACCTTCACTGCATCACTTTTAATTGACCCCTTAATTTCTTTCAGAAACAGAGAGCGAAAATGAGTTTAGGCCTTTAGATGGACGGATTGATGAATTCCACCCGAAGGCCACGAGGACCCTGTTCATAGGCAATCTAGAGAAGACCACTAGTTATCAACAGCTGCTGGACATATTTCAACGCTTTGGTGAAATTGTGGTAAGTAACAGTAAAGGTAGCATAAGTAAAGAGTAAGAAGTAAGAGTTTAACATTGGAATTGGTCACATTAAAACTGCTATTTTTCCTTTCTTTTTCTCTTGCAGGACATTGACATTAAAAAAGTAAATGGAGTGCCTCAGTATGCCTTTGTCCAGTATTCCGATATTGCCAGTGTGTGTAAAGCTATCAAGAAGATGGATGGAGAATATCTGGGTAGCAATAGACTCAAGGTAATGGAAGCAATGGTACAAGCCTACCAAGTCCAAGGCTGTTAACCAAATTGTCCTCTTATACATGTGTATGTATAGGTTTAATTATGTAACTTGTTTTTGTTTCCCCCTTTTAGCTTGGCTTTGGGAAGAGTATGCCCACCACATGTGTCTGGCTTGATGGTCTGGCCTCAAACATCACAGAGCAGTACCTGACCAGGCATTTCTGTCGCTACGGACATGTCGTCAAGGTGAATATATTTGATTGCCCTATTTTTCTTAACTTGATGAAAAAGACAATCTTGGTGTGGTGTGAATGTTTAATAAATGTGCCTTTCAGGTGTTGTTTGATCGATTGAAAGGGATGGCCCTCATCTTGTATAACAACACAGACTTTGCCCAAGCTGCTGTTCGAGAGACCAAAGGCTGGAAGATTGGTGGTAATAAAATAAAGGTAAGAATTACAATGTTCTTCTATATCTATCCATCTTAATCTCTATATCTATATCTATAGCTCTCTCTATATCTATATATATATATATATATATATATATAGAAATCTTGTATATTGTATGTGATCTTTGTTTAATTGTTCTGTTTAAATAGGTTGATTTTGCCAGTCAAGAGAGTCAGATGGCTTTCTATCGGTCAATGCAGTCATCGGGACAAGACATCCGAGACTTCTACGAAATTCCACCCGAGCGACGGTACATTTTTCATGATTATAGAATATAGAAAAATGTGTTCAACTGATTAATTGGTTTCAGATAATTGTCATTGCAACAATTATATATGCGCTTACATTTATATTATGCCCGCCCATACTTCCCTTGAATTCGTTTTTTTGTCCTTTGCTTCTTCCCCACAGAGAGGAACGCAGACCTCCCTATCATGAGTTCACAGCAGAGAGGGCTTACTATGAGAGTGTGCGGACACCTGGTCTCTATCCAGAAGATGCTCGCAGGGAATACCCCGCTCGTAGTCGAGAGCGTTTTCCGGACCTGGAACATTTCCAGGGCGAGCCCTTTGACCCTCGCTACCACGAAGACCCCAGGGAGTACAGGGACTTTAGAGACCCCTTTGAGCAGGACATTCGGAAATACACATACATTCAAAGAGAGCGTGAAAGGGAGCGTGAGCGGTTTGAGGCGGACCGCGGCAGGTGGAGCCCTTCCCATCCCCGGCGACCCATCACACCCACCGTTTCCCCTTCGCCATCTGAGCGTGCGCACAGAGACTCGGAGCGACGTGTCTACAGCCAGTCATCGGAGCGTAGCGGCAGCGCCAGCTCCCTCTCACCGCCACACTTTGAGAAATCTGACAAGACCCCATTGGAGCACGGCTCCAAGGGAGACAAAACTGATAAGAATCCTACAGCGGATCGGGTGGCCAGCGCTGAGAAAGGCAAGCGGGCCAGAAGAAAAGATAAAGCAGAAAAAGACAAAGGGGACAAGCCTAAATCAAGGAAGGCCAAGGCACAGTCCCCTTGCGACGCCTCACTCGAGGCAGAGCCTGAAGCTGGGTTTGATGTGGCTTCTGAAAGGGGAACAGGATCAGTGCAAGATGCCTCTGAGCGGCAGAAGTTTAAGGTGGAGAGTGACCCACTCAGTTCAAATCCTTTGCCAACTGTTAACCCAGCTGAAACAATAAAAAGTGAAAGAACTGAATTAGCAGTAGGCGATTCAGATGGAGATGGAAAGAATCGTGGAAAAAAGCAGATAAAATCCGAAAATGTCAATGATGTGAAAGAATCATCAGTAGATACAGATCGTTTGGCTGCAAGAAAGCGACGTTTTGCTGATGCCAGTGGGAGGCCCATTAGACAGAAGAGAAGTAGGCTAGATGACGAAGATGGAACTCACCCCGATTTTCCGGCTAGTTCTGCATGCTTAAAAGACATGGATGGTGATAAACAACAAAAAGATTCTGAGCGCAGAGATTCAAGAATCAAAATCGAAAAGAATGCATTTCTTGGCATTCAGAAGGAAGGACAAGAAGATGTCAGTGGACCGAGGGAACAATCAGAGGTGCTTGTGGATGTACTGGACTCGAAGCAACACCCAGGGCAAAATGCATCCAGGAGGTTCTCACACGAGGGTCATATGGACCAAGGGAGCACCAGAGACCCAGAACTTCCAGGTTTCAAATATCAAACTGATGACATTGAAAAAGGCACTAAGGACAGGGAAGACCATGTCGATATTGACCATTCTCAAAGTTACCGCAAACAAATGGAGCAAAATAGGAGGCTTCACCAGCAGCAGCAACAGCAGGACTTTGACAAATCTGATAAACCTGACAGTCCACAAGGAGGGGAAATGGAGGACCTTGAACACCGGAGTCTTGTACACGAAGTTGGTAAACCACCCGAAGACGTCACAGACACTTTCCCTTCGCATAAAGTTTGCAAGAAAATAGACCAATTTGACAATGATGCAAGTATTAAGAAGGAGCGTGTTTACAGGATTTTTCGTCAAAAACCTGAAGAGCCAGATTGGACCAACACTGCCTCTCCAGGTTTTCATCATTCTCCACACCATACTGATGAGGCCTCTGTGGAACAGCCTCAACCGAAAGAGCTTAATATAAGTGATGATAAGATTCACTCAGACCTTGAATTATCACTCAAGCAGACTCATACAACACAGATACATAAGCCCAACACTCCTTCACTCAGTATTGAAGAAGAGCAACAAAAGAGATGGGAGAGCAGAGTCAAGCAGGACATATTACCTGATTTGAACTTCTCTAGAAGTCTAAGTAAAAACATTCACAACCGTAAACGCTTGGAGTATGGTGTTTGGCATGACTTGGAACCAGGGGAAGTGCGGTCAGACTCCGAAGAGGATAAAGAGCACAAGCCCCATTCTCCTATGCCATCATCGTCAATGCCATTTTCTGAAAGGCCGAGGGTTGACAGAATTTCAGATCCCAAACTAGCTAATCTTGAGAGGAACAAGTTCTACTCATTTGCCCTTGACCAGACGATAACACCAGATACAAAAGCTCTTTTGGAACGTGCAAAATCCCTGTCTTCGTCTAGAGATGAAAACTGGTCCTTCCTGGACTATGATTCCCACTTGGCTGGCTTACGCACCAGAAAGGATACTGAAAAAGTAGAAGCAACACCACGGCCTACACCCTCCTGGTATATGAAAAAGAAAAAGATTCGCAGTGGCTCCGAAGACAAACTAGATGATAGGAAGGAGGAGCCAAAACCAGAACAAGAACGCAGGGAACTGTTTGCCTCACGTTTCCTTCACAGCTCAATCTTTGAGCAGGACTCCAGAAGACTTAAACACCTGGAACGTAGGCACGAGGAGCCTGAACATGGGTTAAATGCACAAGCTGTTCAGCAGGGAACCCCGGATGATTCTGAGCCAGCAGTCCTTTTTCGTAGTCGTTTTTTGGAGCTTACTAGACTACAACAGAAAGGGAAAGAACAACTTCAACCAGTAGCAAAAGAGGAAGAGAGTGTCCAAAAAGAGAATAAAATTGAAAAAGCACCTGAACCACAGCCACAAGCTTTGCCTTCTCCCAAAATGTCTGAACCTGCTGTGGAGCCAGAGATTAAACCCATTAGCCCTTCTGAACCACGTCCTCTGCCTATTATTATTCCCCAGTCTACGCCCAATGAAATGTCTCCAGTAGAGGAGAAATGTGTTGTGGTTAGTCCATCTTTAGAGACATCTACCCCTCTAATTTTAATTAAAGAAGAGAAGGAAAACCTTGAGCTCCCACACCATCCACCAACAGAGGTCCCAAAAGATTCAAATATTCAGATTCCAGCAGTTCAGGAGTCTAGTCATCCAGTGCAGAAAGTCAAGCCATCACCCCCAGAAAAAGCTGGTATTTTTGGAGATGTACAACCTCAGTGTATGGAACAACCATGTAACAGTGATGCTCAAGAAGAGTTTGTCAGCAGTTCTGAACCAGAGATGGATCTAGAAACCTCACAGATGGAGTTGTCTGAAGCCATAAGTCCAAGAGCACCCATTCTTGTAGAGGATATGTATGTATCAAATGAAGAGGCTCCTCAATGTCTTAAAACGGATAATGACACGGAAAACACATTTCCAGTAAATAAAATGGTGTTGCCTGATAATGATGAACATGAGGAACCGACATCACCACCTCAGAAAGAACAGAGAGCAAGAGAAATAAAGAGTAGAAAGCATAAACAATCTCCTATTCATGTTTCTCCAGTTCCTGCCCCATCTGCCTCAAGTAATGAAAAACTAGCAACCCGCAAGAGTGAGCGAATTGACAAGGAAAAACTGAAACGTGGGTCTTCACCAAGAGGTGACTCATCTAAAGTCAGTTCAGAGCCCAAGTCCAGTGCCAAGTCTCCAAGTTATGCCACAGATTCTGATAACATCACAGAGCAAAGCTTACCAGTGGGCAGAACTAGAGGGCGCAGAAATGTGAAATCGGTTTATGCCACTCCTGTCGAAGATGATGCTTCAGTGCGAACCGGAAAGGAAATAACTGAATCTCCACGCTCTGGACGTAAGCGGGGTGGGGATAAAGATACAACTCTACAGCATAATACAGAACAGGAGCCGAAACAGGAAACCGGAAACAGGAATGTACAAGGCCTCTCCAAACGAGGTCGCCCTCGTAAGCAAACTGATGATGGTTCAGCGTCTAAGGGTGATAGATCAAAAACCGATGCTAAAGAAAATGACTCGAATGAATCCGAAAGTGGCGAGAAGATTCCTAAAATGACAAAAGGTAAACATTCTCCGTCCAGCACAAAATGTTCATCAAGTCAAGAATCGATGGCAACGGAATCCAAAGAAAGTAGAAAGGAGGAGAAAACAATGCTGCCTGAAGAACATCAGGAAATTGAATCCATGGATGAGGAATCCTTAGCTCTGGAGGAATCAAGTTCACTAAAAGATCCTTCAAAGGTTAACCCAAAAAAGGATGACCAAGACCAACAAGGAGCAGAAAATTCCGAAAGACAAATGTGTAAAGATGAAAATGCAGTGGACAAGGTCTTTGAAGAAAAAACAATCAAGAAAAAGACAGCATCTCCAGTGTCTGAGGAGAAAGTCCCATTTGAGAAAGATAAGGTTGCCAAAGGTAAAACCAAGTTGACACGTGCTCCGAAGTCTCCTGTACTCAAAAACCTAAAAATAAGACTTAATGTCACTGAGGTAAAAGACTTGTTGCAGTTAGGAGATGAAGAAAATAGTAATCAAGAAGATATTTCTAAAAAGGCTGAAGGTGATCATACTGATCCACCTTCAGAGCCTAATAGTTCCAGTAAAGTCTCTTTTGTCGATATTGATGGTGAAGAAGCTGCCTCAGAAAAGCAACCTCAGGATCCCGCAAAAAGTTTTCTTACTCAAGAGCTAGAATTGGTCCAGGCTGTGGAAAATATTGCTAAACTTACAGGTACTGCATTGCCGGCAAAGCCGCCAACTCCACCGGTTGCACAACCTGAAATCAAAAGTGACCCAGAAGATCAAAAACCATCAAATCCTGCAAGTGAGACAGAACTTATAGCTGCTATTGATTCTATAACCGCAGAGGATTTGCCAGCAGCCTTGCCTCCAACAGCACCGGTTATTGATGCTGATGTAGATTCAGAACCAGAGCTGCAAGTAGTTATTCCACCAGAAAAGGATGATGAAACTGAAACCGAAGCATCTGCTTTGCCTGAAGAATCATTATTTCTGCATACACCCAAAAAAGGCACCAAGGGAAGACCTAAAACACCTAAACGATCAAAGGCACAAAAGCCAGTCAAAAAAGATGCTAAGGAAAGACAATCGGTACCTGAAGAATCCCCATGTCCTTCATCAGATTGTACGGACTCTAAACCTAAGACTCTTCCTGAAGTGACACCACCATCATCAGCTACTGCAGCCGTCATTACTGCCACTACTTGGAAGCCAGAGCCAGAATCTTCTACTAACAAGGCATCAGAAGATAAAGCAAAGTCAGAATCATCCTCCATAGAGCAGCTTCCAGAGCTGAAATCTGTCTGCCCCCAGTCTAAGAGTCCCATCTGCCCAAAACCTCCACAGCAGCTACCTGAAAACATATCGCCTTCCCTGTCTCCTTCTCCGAGCCGCCCAAATATCAGGCCCATTCAGCCAAATCGCATGCCTGTCTCACCCCCGGATTGGCATAACACACCTAAAGACATAACAGTTGCACTGTCACCAGTCTTGCCTGCAACAGCATTGGAAAACCTTCCAAACCAGTCATTACCCCCAGAGCCAGAAAACATGGATACTGACCATGGTACCAGTGATTTGCGGCAGATTCTTATGAAACCCAAAAATATGTCCCGACAAGGCAGTTCAACTATAACTAGTAATCTACCAACCCCCCGAGACAAACCATCTGAACCTACAACCCAATCAAGTGCCATGCTCAATAAGTGTCCATTACCTGATCATAGAATGCCTACCCCAGCTCAACCAGTTGTCAGACAGCCAGCCTCACTCCTATCTCCTGAGTCCAAGTCTGTGATCTCCGTTATTGCATCCACTGCTACTTCTGTTATTAGTCGTGTTTGCAATCCACCAGAAACTGAAGAGAAGATTAACATGACTGCTGGGAATCCCTGCATGGACATAGCCGTGTCCAAGCAAACTTATAGGCCCAGTATCGAAGATGGTGGATCATATCAAGGGCCATCTGTTGGTGAGGAGGGCGGCAGTGCAGGGCGCTTCATTGTTGAGAGCACCAATCTAAGTACAGGATCCAGCCCAGGCTTAAGAGTTAATACCTCAGAGGGCGTGGTGGTGTTGAGCCACTCAGGGCAGAAAATAGAGGGACCGCAGCGGATAAGTGCGAAAATCAGCCAGATCCCGCAAGCAACAGCCGTTGATATTGAATCTCAGCAGTTGGTTTCAATGCCCCAGATTAAGCAGGAGTTGTACAGCCATTCCCAGTCAGGTGCTCAAAAGGGGCCTCCAATATTGAGTGAACACGGACATTCTGGAAAGACACAGTCCGCCTCTATCAAACAAGAAAACACAGGTTTGGAAAAGATTGACTCCGTTTACCAGTCTGGGCCACAAGGTGTCGTGAAGCGTCTTCCGCAAGCGGTTGGTAACCAGCAAGTAATGAATTACCATCATCCAGAGTATGTGCTCATGAAACATCAAAAGAAAGTGGAAGCCACAGATTCTCACAGTGCAGATGGTGCTAAAACCTCTTGGCCCTCTGCCATAAGTCCCGCAATTAGTCCACACTTGCCCTCTCCTCCAGGCAATCATGTTGGTTTTGTGACTGCTACTTCTGGAACTCCTTCCCACCTCAGTGGAGCCAAACCTGAACCCAGGTCCCCACGCAACCCTCACTCTCCATTTCCTAAAGTGTCCTCGCCCATTGGCTCCTCATCACCCAAAGGCATTCCGGTCATGTTGCCTTCTGGCATTGCTCCAATGCAGCAGTATGTGCATCACCAAGAGCAGTCTGTCATCATGCCCCCCCACAGTTCTCACGGTGGATTAGGAAGGATGTCCCCCCATCCAAGTCACGTCAGCCAAGCCCTTCCAATGGCGCATCTTGTTCAAGACGTCCGGGTCAATACTCCTCCCCTGTCTGTGATGAACTTTGGCATCCATGCTGAGCCTCACGGCTCCCCTTGGGCCGGTTCCCTGCAGCAGCGGCCCACCTCACCACAGGCGGTCGGCAGAGACATGGTCCTCAAGGTCAACCCTGGCTCGGTCAGGGGCCATGAGGGAGAACAGGAAGAAGCCCGCCGTTTCCACCAGATGGCTGGTCGACAGTCTGTGACACAGCTGAAGGCAGAATCTATTCAGGCAGGTTCATTACGTGGTGGCCTTCCGTTGGATACGTACATGGCACAGAGGGATATGCGTGTGCTTTTACACCAACAGGGAGAGCGCGCAGCCCCAGACCAACATGGTGGACACATACAAGACTCTTCTTCCACATCCTCCAACATCCCCTTATCATTATCTCCCAGAGCACATGTGTTGAAAGGTTTGTCTGAGAAGGATGTTGCAAAATCATTGGAATCAAAGAGGCCACACTCTCCTCATGCGAAGGATTCAGTCATGGGAATTCGACCGCCTGGTTCAGCCATAGCTTCTCCCCAGAGAGTTCAGCTAATACCACCAGCCTCTACTGGTTCTTTCAATGAGTATCCAGGAATGTATGCAAATCCAAGAGGCATCCATCAGCAGATGCCAGAGACATCGCCTGCTGTTCTTAACCAGTCACCGGTGACCATTATGCCCGCAATGGTACGTTCATGCTGTGCAATTTCATTCGTCCTGGTGATTTTTATTTCGGTATTTCAAAAGAGTTGTTTCTAAAATGTATTCCTAAATCAATTTCTTGGATTCCACAGGGTACAGACCAACAAGCCAAACAAGACGGCAAGATGACCCAGCCTGTCAATATGGTGCAGCTGCTCACAGTAAGAGAGAACGAGTGCATTTAATGATTAATCAATCACAAACCAGGCTTAGGTTTTGGACAAAAACTAGCTGTGTCTCATGTTTTTTCTTCTTTCCCTCTCAGAAATATCCAATTGTGTGGCAAGGTCTGCTGGCACTAAAGAACGACACCGCTGCTGTCCAGCTCCATTTTGTGTGTGGCAACAAAGCGCTGGCTCATCGATCATTGCCACTGCAAGAGGGAGGTGCCTTGCTCCGAATTGTCCAGAGAATGAGATTAGAGGCGTCTCAGCTCGAGAGTGTAGCCAGAAGAATGACGGTACTTTGCCCTCTGAGCCATAAATCGACTCATTAATGTATAATCCTTTGAAAATGCAATGCATAATGTACGAAACTGATTCCTCTTTCATCTTCAGGGAGACTCTGACTTTTGCCTTCTCCTCGCTCTGCCGTGTGGACGAGACCAAGATGATGTTTTGAACCAGACCGAGGCTCTTAAGGCTGCTTTTATTAACTACTTACAGGCCAAGTTGGCTGCTGGTATCATCAATATCCCCAACCCAGGTTCCAATCAGGCAAGTGTCTATGTTGTTTGTCCTAAAACATTAACCATTATTATTTGTGGTTTCAGAGTATGTAGCTTTTTATTAGGCGTATGTAGTTGGCGGACATTACATTACAGTTCTTTGGTATCTAACCTTTCAGTCAATTCAAAGTAAAAAAGTAAATAAAAGATTTTAATTGACTGTCCTTCTCCTTGTAGCCTGCCTATGTATTGCAGATTTTCCCTCCGTGTGAATTTTCGGAAAGCCACTTGTCCCAGCTAGCTCCTGACCTCCTCAACCGGATCTCCAGCATCTCACCCCACCTCATGATTGTCATCACCTCTGTGTGAAACTCCTTGGCTGGCATCAGTTTGGTCTTCAGTTGACAGCAACAGTGAGCCTCAGGAAAAGAAAGGGAATATTCTGAATCGTTTTTCCTGGACACTATTGGACATTGTTTTGCGGGGGGGGGGAGGAAATCCCCTATAACAAAACCTTTTTTTGTTTTTTCCCATATAATTTTGGATTGACTCCTCTCTGGTAACTATGTTCTCCTCAGAGGCACTCGGGGGATGGACCCTACCGGACAAGTTCTCTGCTGTATTTGTATTTATTGGGAGTTTTATTTTTTATGTCAGGAGATACTCTGAAGGACAATAATTCAGGAGATTTAAACAGGAAGAATGAGTGACTAACTGGGTGGCCTTTTTTTTCTTTGTCTTTTGATGATTGTCCGATTCAGTTCTTCACACACAAGGATCATAGGTGTTGTTGCGCTGCAATGGCTAACTAGACATTTCAAGGTGTATTTTTTAAGTACGGTAATTATGTGCACACTTCCTTGTCCAGCCTTTCCTTTTTCACAAGAGGAAGAATTCACTTCTTAATCTATGATTTCTTGAAAAGAGGACCATGTCCATTAAACCGCTCCTTTGATTGAACCAGATCTGCTGTTCCTCATCACACTACTGAAGCAGACGAAGCTCTTGGATCTGCCTTTGCATCGAACAAGCTAGTTTGATTTGGGAGTTTTGGCATACTGGACATTGTAAATATTTTAAATATTTAAAGCTTCAAAGTGGATCTTGGACAGCCTGATGCCAGGAGACTTCACCTTGTGGACATGCAGGAAGTGTGAAAATGTTGAGGGATATTCTTGATTTTTGGGGTGTAAATACTTGTAACACAGAAGGTTGGCAGACTCTTGGAGTTTGCTGATGGCACTTCACATTTTGTAACTCGAAATAAAAAAAAAGATCCAGAAAACTTGAATATTAAGTTGCAATCTTTTATTTCATGGATGTTGTATAAAATGTACATAAAGTGAAATTTAACAAAATTCGAGATTAAAATTTGACACTTTTAGGAGGTGCGTATTAAAGATTTGGATTGTTTTTTATGGCTAATTGGTGCTGCAGTGCACTGAATCCCATACTAGTAAAAGTGCATGCATAATGATGCATAACTATGGAAGACAACAAAATACATATCTCTGGGACCTACAGTCATGTGATTGACCATAGGTAAAAAAAACTAACATCAAGAACGGGAAGCTTGTACAGTAAATTTCCTTTTTCTCGTTAATTCATTGCCATTGAAAATGACTTGACTACACAGGCAGTGTCAGTTGAATAAAAATGACCTAATTTTACACTTCAGTTTTCTCCTGCTTCAAGTCAATACTGGAGCCAAACAGTGCCACCAGTTGGTCCTCATACTGGCTGATGTTCCTCTTCATGATTTCCTTACAAGGGCCCAGCAAACGCTCAAAAGCTTGGATATCTATTACTATGGAGAAAAAATTTAAGTAATTAACTGTCACTCTTGATAATCTAGTTACATAAAATCAGGCAAAACAAATTGAATGTGTGAGGAACAGCTTTCAGATCGGGAAATGTTCCCCTTCAGTGGTGACTGAAAGCGGAACTACTGGGGTTTGGATAATTAGCAGGACCAGGTAACCTGTTAACGGAAGTGCAATGTGTCAAATACGAACGCACCCAAACATTTTGTCACTCCAACGGCATAGACAGACGCGGCGCGCGGTTGATTGGTGAACAGTGCCAACTCCCCAAAGTACTGGCCTCGAGTGCAATGTGCAAGCTCCACCTCCACATGATCCAGCTGGCCAGCTGTGGTCTGCAACAGGGCACACAGATGAACCTCACACATGGTGGTGACACCAGGTATTGTCAGACTCAATGGACGAATAGACGAACGAATATGAACATCCTCATGTACAAAAGGACAAAATACACAGAAACAAGCCTATCAAAACCAACATACTCTGCTTTTGATCCTGATCTTCACTTCACCCGACTCCACGATGTAGAAACAGTCGGCATCCTCCCCCTGCAAGTGAACAGAAGAGCTGAGTGCTGTGTCTGTTGAGTTCACCTCCAGCCACCAGTTCGTATGTCAGATACAAATGTCAAATCACCTGTGTTATGATGCGTTCTTCATCTTGAAACACTCTTGCTCCCAATATATCCACAATCTTCATTCTTTCAGAAAGCTTAGAGAGGTAAAAGACATATGTGCATTGATGGAACAAAAAGATGACCAGCTATCCATATGTTCACATACCATGTCCTCTCATCTCAGTTGACACGTTTTTAATACCTCAAGCGATGTAAGCAGAGGAACACACTCTATGAAGGCCTCATACAGCCGCCTCTTCTTTGCATTGTTTTTCACGATGAGCCTGTGAAACGTTGCACGATCCTAAAGGAGACACACAGAGGTCATATCCTTGGCATGCTTCATGTCCTATTTGTAATGCCGGTCCGGTTCAGTGGACGGGTGAGTCCCCCCCCGCCTGTTCCCCCTACTCACCAGGCCCCATAAGGCCCCGTCCTGGGACGCGATGATCGTGGCAGCGCGGGGGGTGTTGTACATGAGGGCCAGCTCACCAAAACTACCCTTACCGTCATACTTCCCAACACACACACTCCCTCCATCCTTCTGCACGTATATATCAAACACACCCCTGGAGCAGAGGAGTAATATGTGATTGAGGTAAGGACACATTCAGAACTTTTAAACCATTTAAAACCTGAAACAAGCGAACCTCTCTATGACATAAAAGTTGTCTCCATCCTCTCCTTGGTCGATGATGTGCTCCTTTGGTTTCACCAGAACCTCAAACATGGCATCTAGCACCTCAGACAACTGCTCCTGGAGGACAATTCATTCATGTTATATAACCTTGCTTTTAGGATCTGTGGGGCAGGTTGGTGTAGTGGCAAGGGCGTTTGACTCCCACCCCAATGTTACCGAGTTCGTTCCCTATGTCCGAGAAATATCTGTAAGCGTCATTGAGCCCTAAATGACATGTTTTTGAATACAAGGTTGGATGAACTGTCAGCTAAAGCTAAATAACTAAACAGTAATAGGATCGGATGTGTTGAGGTCAAATAGATAAATTATTGATTAAACAAACAATCCCATCCTGATTCTTCATAAATAATACAAAGAGCTCCCATGCACAGTGGTTGTACCTGGTCCAAGGTCTTAAACAACAGGATGTCTCTGCATGCGTCTTGCAGTCTACGGCGCTGCACATCGCTTTTGGGGTGCACCACCCTAGGGTCTGAGTCATCATCCTCTTCATCTGGATCGTAAGCTTCTGCACACACTGTAGCAGTATGACATAAATATACTGTAGCATAGCAATGTGGCAGCTCCACAAATGTGAAGACATCCCTTGCATGTGTGATGGAATCCATGCCAGTGAAGAGTCATGATAGTTCATGAGGTGTGGTTAAGGATCACACCTTTTGCCCTGGTGACTGACCTGATGCTCTGCGTTTGTATTTGATGGTGCTTGACTCTGCAACATGAAACAATATTTCAGAATGATGGTTCTCGTCCCTCTATCCATCAATCAATGCACATTTACCTTTAGAGCCCAGTGAAATTTAATGCAATGAGAAGACGAATGTTGAAGCGGTGTTAGAAGAGGTAAAGAAAATCCAAGAAAACTGCTGGTGAAATGATACTCACCGACAACGCTATCCTCCTCATCCTTCACGGATTCATCTGAACGAGTCTTAAAACTCACTGATCTTCGTGACGTTCTAACAGCGCCTTTCTTAGCATGGTGCTCCTTCCCCTGGCCCTCCTGAATACATGTGAAATGTTGCACAGCGAACTCTACTAGGTCTGCTGGCTTGAGACGAAGCACCTCGACAGTGTAGCCTTGCAGCAGCTCTTTCAACCCAAGCGGTATCTCCACTCTGCTCATCGTCAGGCTTTCCATTAAAGTGAGACGGATAAACGAAACATCAGGCTTACCCAGGACCCAGTCTGGAGATTAAAACAGTTTTACATCAGACACGCACTCATACACTCCCTCTCCAGGCAGGTTATTGATTACTTTATTTAGAACAGCCAATCGGAAAGTATTGATCCCCCCCAACCCCTTTTTTTGTGGCATTCTGATTCGAAGAAGTGTGACACATTCATGATGCGGCTTAGGATTATGCATTATGCTTCGGAATGTAATTTGACGATTTAACAAATACAGAAACATGAGGATTTCATAAAAGGCACCATCAGAAGCGATCTTTGTCAAATAGAAACAACACAGGATGAGTTTCATTAGTATGGTTCTGTAATTGAGTTTAATTTGACATGAACAACATCAAAGCGGGATGTACAGTATGCACTTGGTGGAATGTAACCGTACATTTATTGTTGTTTTGAAAATTAATACATAATGAACACACACACACAATGCACCCTTTTCCCTGATATTATTTACATTTATATGCAGATAGGAATAGTAAGGCACATGTTCGGTTCACTCCTTTTCTAATAAAAAATAACATTTTCAAAGCAATAAATAAGGAGTGAGAACGTTTCTGTTTGTGCATGTGTGTGAACGGATATATCATTGGCTTTACAATTGCCCCAATGACATCATATTGTCTTGCAATATGAACTGTGATCACATACCATGTTTACTCTAAAATCCAGATGAGGGACGTTCATACCGACCTTTGATATGCGTGGGGTTTGCAGTGATGTGTACTATTGATGTGTTGTACCTGGATGTTCTATTTTCCTGTTTTTCTTCTAAGCTACAGACAGAAAGGCATCAAACCTTATTCACAAGCTGGGAGCTAACCAGTTCAGAAACTTCATAGCACACTCAAACCCAAGGAAGCAGGCCTACAGAGAGATGGAAAGAGAGGGACAGAGAGACAGAACAAAAGATCAGTTTAGTCTCTAGAATCGTAAAACCCTGTGAGACTGTTATAAATACATGAATAAATACATAGCAATACTTTAAATCAAATCTGGATTTGCTTTTATGTAATACAGTAGTATGCTTCATTAATGATATAATTAATGACAATATTGTTCACTTTGAACACTTTAAATTGAACCTATTTTAAACCTGTTGTAATTAACTACAAATTGAATGCTTCATTAATGCTTTGCCCTCTTGCTCTGCAAACTATTCTCTTCAGAACCTTTACTGGATTTCCATGAGTAAATTTGATGCATCACAGCCCAGAGCCGTTGTATTTTTGATCTTCCCGTGGGGAGGATTCACTAGGTTTTAAATCGCTTTAGCTGTAGCTGTAGCTTTAAGCGGAGGAGGTATTGATGATCAAACACAGCATCCAGGATACGGCCAGGGTTAGAGTAAGGGCTTGTGAGGACATAAGCATCAGCATAATGACATTGATCACATGTGCACTTACTGCGTTTGCTGGAAAAGCTCGAAGCATAACGGCTGTGAAGCCTTTGTAGAGAGAGGCCATTCCCTCCTCCCGGATCAGCTCCCGCAAAACGTCACGCACGCCATTAGGATACATCCCTTCAGGTGCTGTGTGCAGAAAAAGATACGGTATGGTTGAGGTGACCCGTTATACCTATTATGCGTTGTCTCCTGGGTGTGATGAGCCTACATCTGCAGACCCACCCGTTTGGAAGCGAGACTTGAGCACATCAGGTGGAATGGCCACGGCCCAGTTGAAGACCCCCGCCATCCCACCGGCAAAGAGGATGCTAGGTACACTGAGCTCGTTGTGACTGTGGGGAGACAAAAGACAACAACAACGGGTGGGTTTCAACAGAGGCTTCAACATTAACATCAATCTATGAAAAACAGATAAATTATCTAAAGAAGAAGATGGCTGATAATGGTACCTCTTTCCTGCTGGCGTCAGCAGGTTCTTCAACCATTCGTAGGTCATGAAGTACATTCCACTTGCTGGCAGATCTGAGCAACACGAATCAAGAAATACGGTTAGGGAAATGTTGCGGAATTCTATTTATGTTGAAGACAATGACACTCTATATACAAGACTGTATCAGTACCTCTCATGAGAGTGAGGGCAGTGCCTTTGTAAATTCCTCTTATTCCATTCTGTTTGTACAGTTGTTTCGCACAATCCATTGGCCCTGCGTATTTCACCTCCCCAGATGCTGCCTGGATCTGTTTGTGCGCACGCAACACAAACCACACATGCATTACCTCGTGACTTTTCCCTTAATTAGGTTTTTCAACCAGAGAACACTATGTTTCAGACCATACACAAGGTGTAAATCCACTTTCTTTTAGTACATGAACTCAAATGCCACTCACCTGGAGCAGACATTTGATGCGCTCTCCTGGAGCCATGATGGCGGTGGTGAAGACACCAGACAGCATTCCTGCTGCAAAGAGCTGCGGATATCTGGGGGGGAAGGAGGGAGCAGGTGGCTTATTCATCCCATACACGAGAGAGAGAGAGCGAGAACAAGTCGAGCAGTTAGACAACTGATCACTTACGTGAGGATATCGTCTGGGGTTTTCTGCTGTAACTTCTTGCCGAGGCCAAAACCGAAGAAACAGACTGCAAACATGGGCGTCACTCCAATTATGGGAGCAGCCATGCCTTTGTAGAGGCCTTTCATACCCTGTGATTGAAGCGAAACAATATAAGTAGGGGGCAATGACAGCATTAAGAGAGAATATAGGCTACATGTATTCAGTGATCTTTAGTGAATAAAAAAATATTTATTGCAAACCTCATTACCAAGCTGTTAGCCTGACCAGATGGTATACTGACCTCTTTTGCAAGAGTCTTTCGGAAACAATCGATGGTGCCGGTGTACATTAGTGACTCTCCAGGTTTAGGCAATGGCTGAGTCTGTAATCGCACCTGATGGATGGGATGGGCAGATGTACAGTAACTGACCGTTAACGTTTACCATACTAAATACAACTGATATTGTCATATGATCAGGTTTGTTATGCAAGCTAAATTGTAAATAACATACAGACAACACTCTTCTCATTAAACCAGTGGTTCCATCTATGCTTGAAATGATGAACACTGATGTATGACGTCTAGATCACTAGCATAGGTAACTAATTAAAAACCCTTTAACCTGCCTCAAGTTATGGCCTTACAATGCCAATGTGAATATAGGTCAAAGGGCTGCCATTACTTGTAGGCCTGCTGGAATGATAAATGCTAGCTAACCTTCTATCAAATGGGTTCTGATAATAAGCTTTTCTATTTAATGTATCGTTGTGCAACGTGGATAGAAATAAGTAGCCTAACATCTACATTTAAAACATACAGTATGGCCGCAATTAATGTCGTTTCATATTCAGGCGCTATGGACAAGTATTTACTCACTATTTCTCACATAGCATGAAATGGTGCAAAACAAAACTGATTACTTTAATCGTATCCAGTGGATGACCGGCGAACACCAGACAAACACCTCCGAATCCTCCAGCGAAGAAGTTCTTCCCTGGACTTATTGGCTGAGCCTGCTTGGCCATAGTGGTGCTCTGAAACACACACAGTGGGAATGGAATTATATAAATGACCGAAATGTCGCCCGACTACACCGTTAAATTAGTTAGCATGGTGCGAAAGAACAAACCTGATGGGGTTTATATTCGTAAATGTATTTCCTTCAGCTGTCACCACTGTCGCAGCACAGTAGGAGAACGACCGACACCGAAGACCTTTCACCCAAATAGTTACCCGGATATATATGATAGTAACACACCTGACGGGTGTGCTTCTTTTTTTAATGTCCGGGTTGGATTGGCTGGGCAATAAAATAGTATAGTAGTAAGTCAGAGAAGCGTACGAAATGTATTCAAATATTTCCACATGGAGCCATTACGATTTTATTTGATTCAACATATAAGGAAATTACAGTCAATTAGGTCACTCATTGACAACCATTTGTATTGGGAAAATATAATTTTATTAGTTTAATTTAAACAGTGGAAGTTCAAGGTAAAAGGTGAAGACAAACACCGAACCAGCCCTCTCCCAAACATACAATGTAAACAAGCAACAATGTAGGTACACACTTACTCTCACTCATCTCAACATACGCCTTTAACACTTCGTGAAAACTAGACAGATATCAATGTAGGTTTGTAATGCCACATTTAGTTTCCAAAAGAAAACGCTATATCAAGGACCAAAATAAGTTCCGAGTCGATTAAAGGAGTGATTGACACAATACTAGGAGGTATTAGAAAATATAGATAACAGATATGTACAATTGTAACTCTAGCTGATGTATTTATCCATAAGAAGTATCACATTTTCCCATCATATTATCTAAAAGGACCTTTCCCAATGAATGATGTTAGATATAATCTAATTGCTTAAGCAGTTCAGTCTGCAGAAGTGGTGCTGTAACAAATATTCTGCCTTTATTTTTATTATTCATATATAATTCAAGTAATTACAATTTAATCCTGTGTTGTGTATCTCATATTATTCAGTGATAAAAACACAGTTTTCCATTGATTGCTTGGGGATTATAACTCATGTAATTAAAAGCTTGGCATCCATATCTCTTTTCGAAAGCCATGGTAGTTCCTGGTTGCCATGACTGCCAATATTAAGTATGTTATGGCAGAGTTGTTATGAGTTAGTAGTAAGCAGCCTTATTGCAGCAGTTCCACATTAATAAAAAATTAAGATATCTTCCTTACGTCAACTATCCAAAACCGAATTGCTTTTCAATTCTTTCCCATGCTGTTCACGCAATTAACCAACTGTGTTTGTTACACTCTACAAAGCTCTCATTGCAATTTATTTGACACATATTATATAACGTATTTTCTACTTTAGCCGTTCAGTTCAAGCATACAGTACTGTTAAGACAACGAGGCTCTTAAATATCAGTTTCCAATAAAGAGAGCCATTCAAGCATTTGCACAATGATTGCAAGATATGATGATCTCCAGTTATCCTCCAGTTATTCAGCATTCACTTTTTCCCTATCAAGCAGGAAAATTGCGAAAGGTAAAAAATGTTTGCACAACCAGCAATCTCAAGCAATGTGCCGATGTAAGCCGTCTTGGGACCGAACAAACTGACTGATTTTTTTATTATTCTAGATGGATCGCAGGACCTGACACGATAAACTGAGCAGACTGGCGGGTTGGGTGCAACGATAGCGATCTGGTTACTTGTGGCTCTCGCTGAGCTGTGGGAACTCCCTGTAAATCTCCTGTACGATTAGCTTATCCATCTGTTTAGCCGTGGCGCTGCTGTCGACGGCGTCCCCCGCCTCGTCCTCCTCCTCTCCCAGGATCCTCTGTAGCGCCGCCCGCAGGTCCGGCAGGCGGTGACGGTGCTCCAGGTAGTCGGTGGAGCGTACGATGGAGTGCATGAGGGAGAGGTACTCCATCCTCAGCTTCAGAGATGAAGGAGAGGAATGAATAAAACATGAGATGTGTTTGGCTCAGAGAATCAAATCAAAACAAGCTGACGTCATGCAATCTTCCTGGATTGCGATAGGGTCAGGAGCTCATAGTTAGGAAATGAGTTGCTGAGTGACTGCAAAAATATGTGCTGCACAAGCAGGTTTCCAAAACAAACAGGAAGGCCTTATCAGAACGGAAGGCTTGTCGATCCTTCTTTTTTATATATATATAATGCATTATAGGAAATCACAAAAAAGATCATTCAACACATGGAAGGTGGGTTTTCAGATCACACGGAGCTAGGTCGCTGGGTCCACCAATGAGGTAGTTTGGGGCGCGAAGGAGTTCCAACCAGTAGAGGCAGTGTCAGACGCAATTCATTAGTGGGTAGAGAGGTAGCGACGGATGAGAGATGTGATGCGGGTGGGTGGGAGTGTTGTAAATATGTTGCAGGACATGTAAACACAGAACAAGTGAGCTGGTGTGTTGAGCCCGGCTCACCTTGTCTCCGGGGGAGAGGTCAGATATTTGTCGGACAGCGATGTCAATCATCACCATCATGTCAGTGCGGTAGAAGATGTCCGCCGACTCCCGGCTGGCGAACACATCCTGCAGGAACTTGAGAACGGAATGCGGGGCAGGTGGGGTGTGTTTGAATACACACACAGGGTCATCTGCAGAGGCAATCGGCGAGTATATGTGAGAGGGATGGTTAGTGGAAATATGCGGAAAAAACGTATTGGAATGGTGTAGTAATGTTTTGCCTCTTACCCCCTCGGTTTAAAAGCAGCAGTACTTTTTCCGAAAGTACTTTCACATTTTTCTTCATCAACTCCTGCATTATCACATTGGCACTGGGCACTTGGAGAAAAAGTAGAGTTTAAGATTTATTTAATTAAATCAAGAAATCTCACATAAACAAAAAAAAACTATTTCCAGGCAGATCACAATCTTTGCTATTACAGAACCAGATATTTAAGTTGACTGTTACTGAAGCGGCCCCACCAGTGTGATGGAGGTTGAAGGCCAGCAGGAGGTTCAGGAAGAGGTCAGGGAGCTGCTCAGTCGGGTCCGAGGGAACCCCCTCCTCTACCACGGTCAGCAGGAACTCCACAAACTCAGCGTTCAGATGTTCTGTTGAAGGGAGGAAACCGTTGTTGACTTTAAATAGCATTGCATCAAGCAGAATGCATCAAGATATGTATATTTCAGGATGGGGACGATAATTCTATTATTCTAAATTATGGCATTATTCAGTTTACGTAGGTAGTCGCAAGGCAGTCACGTGATATTTCTTTATAATGGCCAGTGTCATGTGATTTGGTCACACTTATACAGTAAGTAAACCCCCGTTTTAGTAGGAGAACTTCGGCCCAGGAGATAAAAGAAATTGCGGCCTGAGACATACCCCTCGAACAGTGGAGTCTGAGCTGCCATTATGATTGACAACCAATTGTGTGTCAGCCATGACCAAACACGGAATTGATTTAGGATTTAACATGTCAATAACGGGTGCAAACACGTCCCCTTTCGGTGAAATTCGCCTTTTAAGTGAAGCACGTTTTTGAGCAGCGACACCGACACCCCATAGTTTTATATAAGTAATTATGCGGGGGATAAGGTTAGCTTGTCAAGTTAAAGAGCCAGTGAAACCACTGTTTTAGCCGTAATTCAAACACTGAGATAAAAAAAAATGTGTTTTGGCTTGAGAGTTTTAGGAAAGAGGGGTGTGTGTTATCCCCATGGTTACTGGTACTGGTACAGGCAAAGGCAAAAAAGCACAAGTAATGTGCTTTGGTGGGGTGGACTGGATTTGGGGGG
>OMKX01078030.1:0-27472 GCA_900302425.1 Brosme brosme
ACCCCCGCAGCATCGCCGAGCAGCCAGAGCCCCGGGAGCGCATGGTGCAGGTAGTCAAGTGGTACCTGTCCGCCTTCCATGCTGGGAGGAAGGGCTCGGTGGCCAAGAAACCCTACAACCCCATCCTGGGAGAGGTCTTCTACTGCCACTGGGACATGCCCAACGAGACCGCGGAAGAGCCACTACCCCCCCCCACGGTGAGGCTCGTTGGAGGGCTGACCAAGCTGTTATTAGCAGTTATTCCACAGTGTTGTTGAATACCGGATCCTGATTGGTCAATGACGTTCCAAGCCAGTGCATTATTTGTTCAATAGCGCGACACCTCTGCCTTTGATCAGATCCAAATCAATGTGCTTCAAATCCAACATTAAACAGTCAGCCATGAATATCAACCATCAACCAGATGTTTCCTTGACAACGCAGAAACAATATGCTCAAATCGTGCGGAACAATATTTTAATTTCAGCTGGTTAAGTCGATGAAAAACCAAAAACATTGTAGATGTAAGTAACTGATATCTAATCATGTCAGTAACTAGTGAAAGGCTGTCTAAACCACGACGGGGTTTCCCGTTAGGAATATAGGAATATAACTCAAAATAAGTACTTCAGCGGTGGTAAGCATTAGCAACCTCAGCCTCGCCTTGGGCACATCACCACTCCCGTCAACATTATCGTCCATTAACAGTTGGGGAGGATGGGGGGGTACTCTAAAACCGACTCCCTTCTATAGGACTGGGGAAGGCCTTTGCATTGAGGGCAGAATTTAGATAAAGACGCCCATGCCCAGTTGAACATTTCCTCATGAACTTTACTATGACCACAGCGGCTATGTCAACATTACCTCAAGGTCACATGTGACGATGTGCGTTGGATAATCCTTCCCCATTGTAGCGAATTCTGAAACTGAAGTTCCTTCCCCAGTTAACATACAAGGTGTGATTCTTCTGAGGTCCGTTAATAGAATGTGATACAAACCGATAGCATAATGATAAATGCAATCCACAGTACAGCATATAAAGATGCATTTCGCTGTAGTGTGTAGTGTCAGCATATGACGAGCAGCTGCTGTAGTAAGGCCTATTTAGAGTGAAGAAAGCCGGACACCGATACAAATGGGGCTCTCCTTGCTTTCTGTATCTATCCGCTTGCTTCTTATTCCTTTCTCTTCCATTCCTTTCTTCTCTCTCTCTCTCCAGGAGACCGTGTCAGAGGGCCCCCTCCCCTGGACTTCACCCCACAGTGTGTCCTTTGTAGCAGAGCAGGTCTCTCATCACCCGCCAAGTAAGTTGGTCTACATCCATGTCGAGTTCAAATGTATTCAATTTTTATTTAGAAAAAGGCAGTTGTTGAGTAGGGCTTATTCTCTGAAAATGCATTTGAATAAACACTTGACTCTCTCTGCTGCTCTTTAGTTTCAGCATTCTATGCAGAGTGTTCCGGTAAGAAAATACAATTCAACGCACACATCTGGACCAAGTCGAAGTTCCTCGGGATGTCAATAGGAGTCCACAACATCGGCCAAGGTTTGTCCAAATGCCTCCTATACATTATCACGCTCCTAGACTTGGGACCCCTATCATTACTGCACTGAGTCCTAAGTAACACTGCCATGTCTCTTCCTTGGTTGGGGCATCCAGGGTGTGTATCCTGCTTGGAGTATGACGAACACTACATCCTCACCTTCCCTAATGGCTATGGCAGGTAGGCATCGTCTGATCCTCGTGTCCGTCCTGGTCTCTGACTTTATCCTTAACCTTCTGTTATTATTCTGTCATGACTTGCCTGGTTAAAGTGAGCTTAAATAAAATAACAAAATATTTATCATTATTATGATTGTGTGTTTGACATAAGCCCCCCACCACCACTCTCCTCCTCCACCTGTGTGTGTCCAGGTCCATCCTGACGGTGCCCTGGGTGGAGCTGGGTGGCGAGTGTAGCATCTCCTGCTCCAAGTCAGGCTACAGCGCCAACATCGTGTTCCACACCAAGCCCTTCTACGGGGGCAAGAAGCACCGGATCACGGCTGACATCTTGTAAGTGGACCTGACCGCTCACTGTTTGGGTCCGCACAGGCTAACTGCTCATGCAGGGTTAGCTGCTGCGTGTTTGTGCCTCTTGGGTCTATGTCAGTTAACGTCGGTGTGCTACAAGGCTTTGTGGAAAATGCAACCCCCATTCTTAGCTTGACGGTAACCGTTTCTTCTTTGTCCCACGGCAGTACGCCCAATGATAAGAAGTCCTTCTGTGCTATTGAAGGAGAGTGGAATGGCGTGATGTATGCCAAGTGGGCATCTGGGGTGAGTTCTATTCTGAAGTGAAGTACGTTCCACTTTAGTTTTATGGTGAGCACTTTTGCGTGCACTTTTACTTGCACTATGTACGTTTTTCACTGCAACCATCACTTTTATTCAAAATTAGATGTTCTCGCCTTCTCTGCAGGCCAAATTCATTTAGCGAGGGCAAAATCCTTTATTCTTAGACACTGCAGTGTCTAGTGTTTCACTGGCTGCAGTTACAGTTACCAATATGTTTAAACCAAAAGTGATGACTGCGGTGAAAAAGTTACCAATGCAGGTTTAAGGTTTTTCTGTGCAGTGTACTGGCTATGTTAAGGAAAAGCTATGTGCTATAATAGACACTAAGGATGTTAAATTGTTTTGGTGTGGCAGGAGAACGCTTTGTTCATAGACACTAAGAAGATGGGCATCATTAAGAAGAAGGTCCGCAAGCTTGAAGACCAGTTGGACTACGAATCTCGAAGGTGAGAAGAAAAAAGAAATACGTAAACATTCCTCATATGGCCACCACCACCGGCATCTCTACACAGATACGCACGGCTAAATGTACACGTTGGTGGCATACTTTACACTGGGATCCAGGGTTGGAATCACCAATTATTTGACTTCAAAGACAGCCTTATAGATGTATTTGTTTTGTATTCGTACCTTTTTATATAACCAGGTTAATCCCGGTAAGATCCGAGATCATCATATGAATAATGACCAACAGATGCCTTAAAACCCGGTCTGTGTCTTCCCCCCTCACCAGACTGTGGAGAGACGTGACTCTCAACCTGAAGCTGAAGGACATCGACATGGCGACGGAGGCCAAGCACTACCTGGAGGAGAAGCAGAGGGGCGAGGCCCGGGAGCGCAAGGAGAACGAGAGGCAGTGGGAGACACGGGTGAGATGACTCCTCCTCCTCTTTCTGGCCGGCCAGTATTGGTCAATTTGTCCTACTGTCTGTGTCCAGAAAGTTATATATAAACTTAGAATACCAATACACTGGTTTTTTGTGGCATTGATTACTGGTATTTATATATTATATGTATAAATATTTATACATGATTACTGGTAAATATACAGGATGACATGGAAGTAGGCCCACTTTGGGAGGCAACTGCTTCCCAAATTCAAAAACAATATACTGTATGAACAGGTTGTAATTGCACCTAAAACATGAGATCTTCCCCGACTCTCTCTGTTGCGTAGAACAGCCTGTGAGCTCATTTGTATTATATTTGAACCGGGTAAGAAGTGACGTCTAAGCGTGGATAAATGCAAAAATGTCTCTTTTCAATTTGTATGTGCTATATATATACTCACACCACTCCCATTGTGTGTTTATAACTTACTTTTATTTGTGATTATAACTAACATTAGTTAATGATTGTTATTGTCTCAACCCGTGGAGCTCGCACTCCAGTACTGTGAATGCACAAGCTCCAGCAGGCTGCAGTTCACTTACTGGCCAAAGAGGCCAGTAATGAGAAATATTTTCTGATTCTTACACAGCACCTTTAACGCTTGTTTCACAGACTACATGCTTCTCTCTGTATTTTGACAGCTGACATAAACCCTTGTTATACTGTACAGTCCACACAAATGGTATTGACTGTGTTTCGTCTCTCTCCAGTTGTTCCATGAAGACGGCGAGTGCTGGGTCTACGACGAGCCGCTATTAAAAAGGATAGCTCCCCAACGGCCCTGAGAAGATCTCCCACACATCCACACACGTGCACACACACAAACGGCCAAACGACACACACACACAAACAAACACACACACACACACACACACACAAAAACATGTCACACAACACGGGAGTCTTCATAAGAACTCATTTGCACATGACCTATTTTCCAAGCCTTCGAAATGACTTGAATGATTGAATATGTACACAGCTTTGCGTTTGATGATGAACCAATGTTGAATGAAATCAGTCGGGGAGCAAATTGAAAAATAGACTAAACCATGCAGCACAGTGCCAGGGACACAGGACTTTCTGCACATCCGTTCTTTGCAACAACTCTTGTCTTTATGGACTTCACAATCGAGACTGTCCCCGATCCTGGGCAAGTGATGATGATGAGGAGCAGAAGTAGTGATGGTGATTGTGGTGGTGATGATGGGTGTGGTGGAGGAGGGTTGATGCGTCTGTTGATGGTATTAAAGTGAAGCGAACCTCAACAGAAACAATACGGCATACTACATCTCAGGGAAACTGCTGACTGAGGACCGAGCGCTGCAGTCCCCTCCCATCACCCGCGGACCTGACGTGACGAGGGAAGTGAAGGACCACACAACGATGGAAGGAAGAACATCTTGGCTTGCCTACATACAACTAGTTACAACTGTTGTTTATATATAGATATACATATGGTGGATATATAAATATATATATATATATATATAGATATATACTTTTTTTTATTTGTTTGCGCTCTTGTTTTTTTTCATTCAATAGTTTAAATATTTGAGGGTAAGAACTTTTAAAGGCTTCACATATTAAGTATTCATTCCATTTACGCCATTGGACATTTCAATGTCTCCTTTAACTGAGCTGACGCGGTTGTGAGCGAAAGCAAGCCCTACAAACGCGGTAGCACCTACACACATTTAGACTATGATAGTGGTATTGGTTATTTTTTTATTAGATAAGTGGTATGGCTTCACAATGGCGAGAACAAATCTGAGCACTCATTTGCTCTCGGCGTGGAACTAGGCTGTTAAGTTAAAGGTGAACTCTACTTTCCTCCGGACAAGGATCTTGGGATTGGATATCCACTAGTCTGGAATTACCTATTTCTTTTGTGAAAGCATTTATGAACAAATGAATGTTTACTTGTTTTTTGTGTGTCCGGATAATTGTAAGGCGTGTGGGGGGTTGGGCGGGGTTGTGGGAAGCAAGGGTGCGCCAAGAGATTCCTGTTTGTTCGGCACCTCTTCTCTCCTAGCATCACCCTGACGGAAGTCATTGTGGGCTACTGACATGGTGGCAATGTTGTGTTTTTAAGAGTTTGGGAAAGAGAATACAACGAACCAATGGTTGAGTTCTGAGACTGATACTTTTTCATAGAGGGCTACTCAAGTCTTAAGTTGTGAGCTTGAATTTAAACATGTCAGATGTTTTTTAAATATGGGAACCATACTGGTCAAAATATAGATTACCTTCCAACTATGCTGGTTTCATCCATATTCTCATTCACAAAGGCATATTATACCAAACCTGTTGAAATCAAGTGTCGAATAAGATTGTTTTTCGCCATCGATATATTAGCCAATATGGAAAAAGCCTTGTGGAAAAACATTTTCACATAAAAATGCATATTTGTTTCATTATTATATTTTAAGATTTGTCATCTAGAATAACAAATTAAAAGTTGCAGTTTAATAAGACTAAAAGCCAGTTTTCATTGTTTGTCTTTTACATTGAAATTGAATTGAGGCCTTGTTATTCCATTTCATAATCACCAAGCGATTCTTCATAGAAAGCCATCAGACCATGTATTTTTTATTTCATTCTTATCATGAGCGATGATTGTATCTGATTTTCATGTTTATTGATGCATACTATTAAATCTTCATGAGTGAACTGAATTAATTTGTAATTATTTGAGGTATGCTCTACTCTTATCAACTTGATAAACCTATCCACATAACACAAGACTTCCAGTTGAGTTGATCATTTGCGTTAAGGTGATAATCATGTGTATTAGACTAGTCGTAAGTACGGATCCTGGACAGAGTGATACTGTTGTGAATGTGGGTGATCGTTAAGCGAATGTTCGACTTATTGAAATGAGCAGGCTGATAAAACACAATACAATGTGCTGCATTAAATTCAGAAAGTCTAATTTCACCTGTCACATATTAAAGGGCAATGTTTGATGACCAACGCAATAATCATTATTCAGAAAGAGAAAACATACACAAGAATCAAATTTGACCAACAATAGCAGATTATACATAGGCTATCAAAATAAAAAACGTGGTCATGAAAAATAGTAAAAGTATTAATATTTGTGGTTGAGTTGGGCATAGGCAGCTTGGAGTGCTCAATTTAGAAGTAGCTGACAATATCTATACAAAAGAATAGTGGTTTATTTTACTGTAACTAGTTGGTCAGTCAGCCAGAAGGGGAGCCAGTTACTTACACTGTAATATACTTTTACCCACAATCCTCCGCGGCTCCGTATATAAACGACTTCCACCCTTCCTTTAGTCTCGATTTCCTCAGTCATAATAGGTGAGTAGCCGTACATCTAAAAGATCCCGAACAGAATTAGCAACTTCTGGTTTAACTCTAGGTTAAATGCCTGACTGTTTGTTGTCTAACGTTGGTAGTACTTCTGTGCTATTCTGTTCTTGGAATTATTGCCTGATTTCGTTATTCTAGTTCATGAAAATTGTAGGCCTAAGCCACGTGTCTTAGCTTCAAATGGCTGCAGTGGCTACCACTAGTCTGATTGCCGCTTACCCATGCACTAATGATTATATGAATGTTGGTAGGGACATCTGAGTTACATTGAGGAAACGCCAACTTTTCTGAACACATGGGAGCAACGCGCCATGCAGTTTTCCCTCATAGAAAAACATCGGCCATATCTAACGGCTGCGTATTTTCTTATTCCCTGCAGTGGCGCCATGAACTCCGCAATGAATCTGGTGTCAGTCAGTAGGTAAGGTTTCTTGTCTTTACTAAGATAAAATACTTGGAACAAGCTAATGATGAAATACATGTTGGTAGGGACATCTGAGTTATATTGAGGAAACGCCAACCTTACTGAACGCATGGGAGCAAGGCTCAAAGCAGTTTCCGTCATAGAAAAACATCGGCCATATCTAACGGCTGCGTATTTTCTTATTCCCTGCAGTGGCGCCATGAACTCGGCAATGAATCTGGTGTCAGTCAGTAGGTAAGGTTTCTTGTCTTTACTAGGCAAAAATACTTGGCAAAAGCTAATGAGGAAATACATGTTGGTAGGGACATCTGAGTTATATTGAGGAAACGCCAACCGTACTGAACGCATGGGAGCAAAGCTTTTTTTCTTAAACGCAATGTTTTCTATTGCTAAATGCAAATTTCCTTTCCTCAGGTTAACCTTGTGTCGGATTTGGGATGGAAATCACATTTTTAACCAGGTAAGGGTCTTAACTGCTTATCTAACAGTATATCAAGTCGAGGATGAATAATGTAAGAGTAGTGGACAGAAGAGATTTCTGATAAACTAAACGCTGAGACTTTTCAACTTGCTTTATACAGGCTGTTTAAGTGACTCTGTACTAACATCCCCTTGGTCAACAGGAACTACACAAGGTTGCTTCATTACAGAGGTACGTTTCTATTGGCATTACACTTGCTCGATAAAATACTTGTCTTATGCTACAATGATGACCTCATTTGCTACTCTTGACAAAATTGGATGACGAACCCGCAACCACCAATTGCATTCTCTGAGGCATGGCTAACATTTTGGTTGTGATTTTGTAGTATAGTATAGATGCATCATGTTGTCATATTTTTTTTTTACAGATGCTGAGTATCTTCTGGATATAGTGACCCTACCTCTCCCGGCCAGGTTACTTCCTAACCACTTCTCTGATGTTATAAACTGCATGTGATGACCATGTTTGAAAAACATTGGGAATCTCTCTGAATAACAATGAAAGATGACTTTCTACTGATGCAATGCCTTGTATAAATACTTGGGCAGAACATTTGTTACCAAACCTAAATATTAATCTTGCTTACAGATGCTGATTGACATCCAAATGACGTGACCGACTCCAGGACTGGTAACTTGTCTTGACTCTATGCTCTAATGTTGTAAACCGTAAGCTACAAGTGATGACTTTGTTTAAAAAACATTGGGAATCTCTCTGAAAAACATGATAGATGACTTTATACTGATGCAATGCCTTGTATAACTACTTGGGCAGAACACTTGTTACCAAACCTAAATATTAATCTTGCTTACAGATGCTGATTGACATCCAAATGACGTGACCGACTCCAGGACTGGTAACTTGTCTTGACTCTATGCTCTAATGTAATAAACCGTGAGCTACAAGTGATGACTTTGTTTAAAAAACATTGGGAATCTCTCTGAAAAACATGATAGATGACTTTATACTGATGCAATGCCTTGTATAACTACTTGGGCAGAACACTTGTTACCAAACCTAAATATTAATCTTGCTGATTGACATCCAAATGACGTGACCGACTCCAGGACTGGTAACTTGTCTTGACTCTATGCTCTAATGTTGTAAACCGTAAGCTACATGTGATGACTTTGTTTGAAAAACATTGGGAATCTCTCTGAAAAACATGATAGATACTTTTGTTGCTGATGCAGTGCCATCCAAAAGTGCTGTCCTCCACAAGTCTTGGCCCTGAATAACAGACCTTATGAATTTACAGGTGGCCGACATGTACCATCCTGGGATAGTTGCTGGTAAGTTTCAGTCCTGGAGGAACAAGGGTTAACTTTACTACAATGATGAGATTATAGTTCAGCTGAATAACAGTGTTGAAACGGGGATCATTTGTCTTTCGCCCCTATCTGATGTATACGTTTAAGCAGCATGCCTGATCAGCTTGATATGGGATGTGCTGTAACTATTTTTCCTGTCTTCTCTCAGAAGCTGAAGTGGCAGATGACTTCCTGAAGTATGTCCCAATAAGCTATAACGGTGAGGTTTGAGATTTGTAGATTGAAATCTGACTTGCTACAATGATGAGATTATAGTTCAGCTGAACAACAGTGTTGAAACGGGGATCATTTGTCTTTCGCCCCTATCTGATGTACATGTTGCAACCATGTTCCATTTCTCTAATTGGAAGAAGGTGGCTAATGTTGCCTCTGCCTTTTCAGACTGAAGATATGCAGTGCATTCCTGACCATGAGGTGTTGGCGAAGACTGGGATGGTGCCTCTGCCTTTTCAGACTGAAGTTATGCAGTGCATTTCTGATCATGAGGTGTTGGTGACGACTGGGTAGGTTTCTTTCTTGAAGGACGGAGTGTGGATACTGATACAATGATGAGATTATAGTTCAGCTGAATAACAGTGTTGAAACGGGGATCATTTGTCTTTCGCCCCTATCTGATGTACATGTTGCAACCATGTTCCATTTCTCTAATTGGAAGAAGGTGGCTAATGTTGCCTCTGCCTTTTCAGACTGAAGATATGCAGTGCATTCCTGATCATGAGGTGTTGGGTGCCAACTGGGTAGGTTTCTTTCTTGAAGGACAGAGTGAGGATACTGATACAATGATGAGATTATAGTTCAGCTGAATAACAGTGTTGAAACGGGGATCATTTGTCTTTCGCCCCTATCTGATGTATCTGTCCAACATTACTGTTTTTTACACTGCCTGCAGCAACACATTCTAATGCACTTCTCATATCAGGTGGCTTGCTCTACTGCCGGTTCCAGGAAGCCTCTATGGTATGTATGTTGTCCCCTCAAGTTGACCAGCAACTTGAGCTTCTAGTAACTATCTTAATGTGATGCTACTGAATCAGGTCACTGATCATATTGAGGATAAAAACATTCTGATTAAGATCATCTAAAGCACCAAGAAAATGTACTTCTCTATATGCTGTCCTAAACAAAGTCTTTTACCTTTCAGGGGAAGATGGCTTGTATCCAGTATCCTGCCCTAGAAAGCACCTATAGAAATGGTAAACTAACAGGCATTAATCCACAGCACCTCAGACGACATGTAGTGCTGGGTAACTTGGTCACTATTCTAAACTCGCAAGGAAACACTTACTTACATGTGACACCAGCACTGCATGGGAGCCATGTGTAGTCTCACTATGGCTATCAAGGTCTAATAGGTTTGAGGAGTCCGGCCTATGTGATGATAAAGAGAAGCTGACAAAACCGTGGAGTCTATTCTATTAGCTCTAGCTGATTGAGGTCTGCTCAAATTTCTGATGGCATGTTGCATCAATGCCTTGCGCTCATTGTGTTTTTGTTTTTTGGTCTAGGTTTTTGAGGAAACAGGCTGTGTGAAAGGTGAGTTTCCAGCATCTAAACCTATGGGCTTAGTGGGTTCTGTGATGTCTCAAATGTCTGACCTGAATAAAAATGTGGACAGTCTTCTAACTGAGTAACCTGCTAGGTCACATGCTCTGCCCTTGACTCTAAAGAGTGCATTACAATAGTTTGCTTTCTTTCCTTTAAGGTTGATGCCCAATGAGAATTATTGGTAAGTAACGGATTGCACTATGCACAAATGTATCTGTATATGCAACTAATGATGAGGATTCTGCCAAATGATTAATATGACTATAACCCTACCGTTCCATATAACTCTGATTGTTGCTTCATTAAAAAATACATTCTTTCCCTAGTTAGCATTGTTCTAATTATTATTCTTTGTGACCTTCAGGTTTGAGCCACTGGTGCTGGTACCTTGAAGTCCACGCTACGAAGGCTTCAATCATAAAGTTGTGTTTGCTGTGAGTATTAAAGACATGTCACATGCGGTCATCGAGATGCAACTAATGATGAGGATTCTGCCAAATGATTAATATGATTATAACCCTACCGTTCCATATAACTCTGATTGTTGCTTCATTAAAAATAGCGTTCTTTCCCTAGTTAGCCTGGGTCTAATTATTATTCCTTGTGACCTTCAGGTTGAATCCCTGGTGCTGGTACCTTGAAGTCAACACTACAGAGGATTCAACAAAGTTGTTGGCTGTGAGTATTCAAGAGACATGCAACTACTGATGATTCTGCCAAATTATTTATTTGATTAAACTTGTACCGTTCCATATATCTGTTGCTTATTAAAAGAATTTGAAAGTGCTTCGTTTGAGTCACCTGATTCTAATGGTGTCTGTCCTTTCTCTAGGTCCAATTGCATGGATGGAACGCTTCACTGGTGGTTTATGCAGCTGTCCAGCATATTCTAAAATGTGACCTTGTCAATAAAATACTTTAAAGTGTAATCTTGTGTCGTGTATGGAATAAAGTGTACGTGCCCAGCAATGATTAGTTTACATTATAAGGGCTGGGCTGTACAACTCATAGCTTCGTAGTGTTGTAGGGCAGCCATTGTTATCCCGATCAGTTTATATGGTTGGCAGAAGACTGCCATGCCAGCTTGCTCAATGTTGGGTTCTGGTTGTATTGTCACAGGAACGCCATATCTCAAACAAATACAAGGAACTGTCAACTTGTAACACATACCTAATTGTACACAAGTTGATTTGTGACTATTGCAAATTATTTCAGACACGGCCCTTCTCACTTATGAAATGTGTAAATGGTAGCCTGGGAGTTAGGCAAACGTTGCGGAGCAATATCTGACGGTAACTAATCATATGGCGCGACCGGTGACGCAAGAGCAGAGTCGCGTTCTGTTGACTCGTTGGTCACGTGGGAGGAGCTAGACCATCCTCTCCTACAGCTCATAAATTCGAGGCCGGTTAAATAGGGTTTAAATGGATAAAAGAAGGCACACTGTAACCAGTCTTTCTCCAATAACGTAAAACTTGCGCCATCACCAATGATTCTGTTTTCGTTTGTCCCCTTTTTTTGGGCTGTATCTGCAAACGCAGACTTCTTTCAATTTGACAGCATCTCTAACGCTTCCACGTACTATTTCAATTATATTTATTGTAATGTATGGGACGGGGAGTGTCAGCCAAATCAAGACGATGCTACCCAGCAAGGTAAGGAATACGATCCGTTTCAAATATTACCCTTTTCGGAATTAATATTTAAATCTAAATATAATGTAGCCTACACCATTTATAATGTACACCAACGTTAGTCTTCCAGGGAAGACACCCTCATATAAGTGGTGATAGACATTAATTCAGACTATTCGGTGGATATTGAATATCTGTCTGGTTTGTGTTTCTTAAAAAATCCTTTGTCACTCAGTAGCTTAGAAACAATGCTGAACACTGCAATTTCTGTCTTGAGCAGTTCCTTCGAAGGACCTTTGGGCAGGATTTCCCCAAGAATACATCAACGTGCTACATCAGTGGTACTGTAGCCTGGGCCAGTGCTGTGACACGGGGGACTGCAGGATCACCAACAATATGACAGGTATTGGGGCTGTCATATATGTCAGAGTTATAAAACATACACCAGAAGATGACACACTATTCTTCATAAGAATATCACTTCAGGTAGAAGAGGCAAACAAATTGAGTCAATTTTAATAGAATATACACCTTTAGATGTTTTTCTAAAACAACTTTCATAGACTACAGACTGGACAAGACTGGAAATTAACAAAAAAATTGGCCTATATATTTTACACAATTACATATACTATATTACAAATATGACAATACTATCTTACCATATGATGCAATAGAAACACTTGTATTTGTTTATCTTATCTGTCATTTGATCTTTATTTGAAATGTGTATTCTATGCTTTGCCCCTTCAGGCTTGGCAAGGGATCTGCAGATGAAGCTCCACGGCCAGCACCTGGTTCAGTCTGTGGTTCTGAAGGCCATCCAGGGGTTCATTAACAACCCAGAGTCCAACAAGCCTCTCACCCTCTCCTTTCATGGCTGGTCTGGCACTGGCAAGAACTTTGTGGCCAGGATCGTGGCTGATAACTTATACCGGGAGGGGGTAAAAAGCGAATGTGTTCGCCTGTTCATCACCCCCTTCCACTTCCCCCACGCCAGGCTGGTAGACACGTACAAGGTGAGATTGGGTCCACTTGGCACTGAGATGCAGCTATACTGTAGCACCTTTGATCTGGTCAATACTGGGTTCACTTTGTGGCATGGTGCCCTGTAACCTAGTAAAATAGAAATGGGCCGATTTTTGGAACCAGGCACACTTCCAATAGGGGTGGTAGTGTCTGGTGGTCTTATCGAGTTTCACAATTTGGATTTCAAAATAATGGTGACTCTGGTAATTACACAACCTTTTACATTTAATAAAGATACAGTTGCACATAGTGCATTTTCATCGGTCTGCAGACATGTCTGCAGACATCAATCTGCTGACGTGGGATTAGGATTTGTATTTTTATAAACATATGTGTTTTTGTACTCGAGTACTACCTGTATGTTGCTTCATTTGTCATTATTTCACATTAACATATAAATGTCTTCATCTGAACTTTGTCCTGATTTTTTCCCCCTAATCTGTTCATCTTATCAAATGTACAAAGCTTTTTGCAATAGTCCCCAAAAAAACCTAAAAGCAAATGTGGTTGACATTTGACATTACATGTGGTTGGATCAAAGGGGGCTGAAATCCTTCTTCTCCTTCCTCTCCAGGGCCAGCTGAGAGAGGCGATCCGGGACATGGTCTTACGGTGCCCTCAGACTCTCTTCATCTTTGACGAGGCGGAGAAGCTCCACCCCGGTCTCATAGATGCCATCAAGCCATATTTGGACCACTATGACAATGTGGATGGCGTCAGCTATCGAAGAGCAGTCTTCCTCTTCCTCAGGTTAGACCAGAGACTCAAAGTGTTGGCTACCTCTTTCTTCTTTGTTTTTAAGATACTGCACCGTTCTTTTTTCTGCTTTGAATGTCTGGTCCTGTGAGTGGTAAGCCTATCAGTCGATGTATCCCAAATAAATAATCTATATCTTGAATATGATGCTCTATCGTAGTGTTGCATGATTTGCTATGTTGACCCCTTCCGACAATTGCTTCCATTCTCATTTTCATTTAAGGATACTTTAAATGTGTACATTTTGTATAAATAAATTTTGTGTAAATACTAAGATAAATTGGATAATCTGTTCTGGTGGTTGATTTTTAGTGGTATTGAGGGACATATATTGTAATATGTTATTAACTAAAACACATTAATGTAATGACAGAAATTCAGATTTGCCATGCCTTCTCTCTCGGCAGTAATATTGGAGGGGCAACGATAAACGATGTAGCACTGGACTTCTGGCACTCGGGCCAGAACCGAGAGGACATCGGCATGGAAGACCTGGAGCATCGGCTGCGGGCTGAAACCGTCGACTCTCAGGGTATGTAGAGATCATGTCTTCACTGGTTGGTCATGCTAGGATCTACAAATAAACCCCATCTGTGTAGATTGTGGTAATGTCACTGCCTCTGACATTGTTTCTTTACCACACTGTAGTAGAGTATGCATTAACAGTGTTTAAATCTCATAAATATACTCATTGATGTGTACCGAGCAAATTTAATATTTATAAAGAAGCACCGTGCTTTGTCTGGGTTTCCTTTTTCTCAAGTTTGTTAGATGTAAATAATATAAAGACAAAAATCGCATGACGCCCATTGTTCCCGTTTTCCTGTGATAATAAGATTTATTTCTCTCCAACAGGTGGATTTTCTCAAAGTGAGCTCATGTCCGGCCACCTGATAGACTTCTTCGTGCCCTTCCTGCCCCTGGAGTACCGCCATGTCAAGCTGTGTGCGCGAGACGCCTACGCTGCGCGAGGTCTGGAGCCTGAGGAGGCCACCCTAGACGAGGTGGCCAAGGCTATGCTCTACGTACCCAAAGAGGAGAGGCTGTTCTCAGCTCAGGGATGCAAATCTATACCCCAGCGGATCAACTTCTTCCTCCCATAGAGAGAGATAGAGAGGGAGAGAGAGACCTTGAGGAAGTCAGAGATTGTCTAACCAGCCTGTCTGCATATAGAGCAGCAGTCGAGCTCTCGTCTCTGTTTCGCATTAAGCCCCTCCTCCCCACCCGACAACTCCCCCAACCACTAATCCCCCACCTTCACTCCTCCAGAGGCCTCCTGGTGTCTCAGTGAAGGGCCGGAGAGCAGGATCATTCAGGAAAGACAGTGTCGCCTCCTGCAGACATGGACAATGTTGCTGAACCACAGGTCCTCGTGTCCAGTGTGGTTGCGTGTCCACGGTTGCCTGTAGCAAATCTATACATTGCCACCAAGACAGAGAACAAGAAGAGGAATGGCACTGGCACAGTTACTGTCAATCCAGGAAGAAAATGGAAGACGTCTATGGTTATTTTGGTCATGTCAAACTGTATTTCTTTTCCCACACATGGAGGTATTTAAGTATTTAAGTTTAAATGGGACTCAAATGCGGTGAAGTCGTTGCCCGTCAGGATTTGTGCATGTTTTATATTGATTGTGTATGTGCTAACAACCCCATTGGAGCTACCAATATATTTGCTTTTAAGGTTACCTTCCATCATGTGTTTCCTTTCATCACAAGCATTTTGTGTTGCATATTTTAGTTTGTATTAGACGGTTTGTTGGTAAATATATTGAATGGATCTAGGATTTATTCTGTGCAACAAAGTTACATTGCCTGTCAGACATGACATTTTTACTCGACAATATCTTGAGAAAAAAGGAAAGAACTATTTGGAAATCATCCGTTTGTTGTGTATTTTTTCATTGGATTTGCAAAATTGTCCCATCAGGGCTGCACAGGGATATTTGCCTGTTCCTAAGGTCTTGTAAAGGCTTTAAGTGAATTGCGTTGATAAATAAAATTAGCCAACTCCGCTCCAGGAAACTGTTAGAGCAGCCACAGTGATTTGACCGGATCAGCATTTCTTTACGCAACTAATTGTTCGAGTCTGAGTAAGTATACCACTTTATATACACTTATTGTATTTTGTAGTCATTTTTTTTAATTAATAATGATCGATACCTACGGTGGAGGTGTACAACCTGCTGTGTAGCCCACTGTGTCAGTATACATCAATAGCTAAATCCTCGGAACCTGTACATAACAGCTTAAATCATTCCGTGTGAACGTATTTATTGACCGCACCTTTCTTATCTCACTCAATATATACATATAAAGCACGCATGACTATATGGCCATGCATAACTGCTACACGATGCTGTTATTGGGATTATATTTAACTTGGATTGATGGCCTCTGCCTGTTAGATGTTTACTACAATCCAATAAACGCTCACATTGAGTAGATGGGTAACGCAACATCCTTTCGAGGGGGCGTATCAAGCAAACGCGTGGTCTGTACTTATTGGCCACAACAATGGACTATTCATTTTTTAGTCAATTCGATTGGCTGCAGACCGTTGCGTTTCCTGATCAAGCCACTGACCAATAGAATTCAGACATTTGTGCTGAGCCGAAAGGAGAGCGCTTGCAAACCTACAGCGGCTTTGCAGCACTCAATTGTCATTCTAGGTGAGACACAGGATTGAAGGAAAAGCGTGTTGCACTGTTGATTTTTCCCAATAAATTATCTTATTTATTTTTTTAGCATTTAAAGGATTAAGGTTTCAGAATGACCGCGTTGTCAGTGCTTTTAATGGCCGTATCGGTCGCCTCTGTTCTGGCAGAGTCGAATGTATATTTTCGCGAGCAATTTGAGGATGGAGGTAAGAAACTACATGCAGCCATCTTATGATTCTTCTTAATGTGTTTTTAAGTATTCTACATTTCCATGCATGGCCTTTCACTAGCATTTATACCTCCTTCAAATATAACCACCTAAAAACCGTTTCATACTGTTTTGTTTGTGACCGCCCACCACATAGAGGGTGCTTTTATTAAAATGGCAACTTAATTCATTGAAATGTTTGATGCATTGTATTAGGAGTGATGGCACTCAAGTGTCGCCATCACCAGCATCACCTATATCATATTTCCTAGACACTTCTCAGTTTTCTCATCGTCTGGCCCCCTCTGTCTCCCCATCCCCCTACTGCAACACCTCCCTTGGTCATTCACACTGTCATCCAGTTGGCTTGGCGCTCCATCACTCTGTGAAGACCGTATACGTATTGTGAACGTCAACGTCAAGAGAACACCACCTTTACCGTTAAATACCTTCATTGTCTTCAGACCCATGAGATGCATTTAACCTGTAGTTGCAAAATGGGCAAATTAGGAGACGGTCATGTTTGTCCTCGAACGAATGTCTGTGCTTAACGCACACTGTTTGCAGATGCCTGGACGAGCCGCTGGGTGGAATCCAAACACAAGTCGGATTATGGCAAGTTTGTCCTGTCTGCAGGGAAGTTCTATGGTGATGCACAGAAAGACATGGGTAATTTCTCTTTTCTATATTCCTCTACATTGTTGATGTTCTTCATGAAACAATGTTCTGTGCGTGCGTGTGTGTGTGTGTGCGGGCACAGGGGTGCATGCATAAACGTGTGTGGATATGTAATCCATTAGTTATATGTATAATGTCTGTCCGATTTCGTTTTGCAAGATGTATTAAATTGTTCATGAATTATGTTTGCTATATTGCACATTAATTGACATATAATATACAGTGTAATATACAGTACTAGCAATAGTGTTGCTACTGTAGCCAGCAGTGGTGACTTTATATTAAACCCACCATCTTCAATCTGCCCCTGCAGGACTTCAAACCAGTCAGGATGCCCGCTTCTACTCCATGTCATCCCGCTTTGATGACTTCAGCAACCAAGGCCAGCCTCTCGTCATCCAGTTCACCGTCAAACACGAGCAGAGCATCGACTGTGGAGGAGGTTACATCAAGCTGTTCCCATCCGGCCTCAACCAGGAAGACCTGCATGGGGACTCCGTCTACAACATCATGTTTGGTCAGTGAGACTATAGGTGTCCTCCTAGGACACCTGGATCTGGATGGCTTTCACTAGATCTGACTCTAGATCTGTAGTTATGTTTCTTTTATCTTCTTTATTTATCTAAATATTATAGATGCTTTCGGAATACCTACCTTTAGAATACCTTTTATTTTCTGAGCTGATTTTGACTTTTTAGCAATACGTTTCGAGAATTATTTCTCCCTGTTTTTAAATTGTAGGTCCTGACATCTGTGGCCCTGGCACCAAAAAAGTCCATGTGATATTCAACTACAAAGGCAAGAACCATCTGATTAACAAGGACATTCGCTGCAAGGTGAGGATGGCGTCCAACAATGCTTATTCATTATGAATGTTGTATAAAAGGTTGTAAATAATCACCATTCACAAGCACTTGAGAAAATGAAAATACATGTATTTTACGGTGGATGAAAGTTGTATCTTAACATGTAATTTATTTTTCGTGATCTCTTGCAGGATGACGATTTCACTCACCTGTACACCCTGATTGTCAACCCCGACAACACCTACGAGGTGAAGATAGACAACAAGAAGGTGGAGTCTGGCAGCTTGGAGGACGACTGGGACGTCCTGCCCCCCAAGAAAATCAAGGACCCCGAGGCCAAGAAGCCAGAGGACTGGGATGAGAAGGAGACCGTTCCCGACCCTGACGATAAGAAACCCGAGGTACGTTTCTCCCTCTTTATTGTAGGTCATTCAGCATATTCTACCAATACTCCTGGCCAGTTGTGCTGGTGCCTCCATGCTCAAAAGTGTTTGATTTTCTTCGTACCTTGGCAGGAATGGGACAAGCCTGAAAACATCCCAGACCCTGACGCCAAGAAGCCTGATGATTGGGACGAGGAGATGGACGGCGAGTGGGAGCCCCCCATGGTCACCAACCCGGACTACAAAGTAATAACTATATAATGATTATAATGGATTATGATGACCATGATCTGTGTAAAGCACCAATTGTATATAACTACATATATAATATGAAGCTAGTTCTAGGATTTGAAATTATTATCTCTTGATAGAATCCTAGAATCCTTGATAGAATCCTAATGTGGGTTCAGTTTCGCAGTAAGTGGAAGAACCTGTTTAATGCACACCAGAACAGTTTAATTTTAACCTGTGTGTTCTTCTGGGCATCTTTATAAGGGAGAGTGGAAGCCCAGGGAGATCGACAACCCGGCTTACAAGGGCAAGTGGATCCACCCTGAGATTGACAACCCGGAGTACACCGCTGATCCTGAGATCTACAAATACAACAGCATCGGGGTGATGGGGCTCGACCTGTGGCAGGTACCATGAAACACTGAACACCTAACAAAGACTCCCAAAAGGAATCACCTACATTTTGGCTTAGCATGCTTAGCTAACAAAATTGCTTGCAAAAATAAGCAAAAAGGCAAAGTGTGCTAGGCCAGATTTTAAAGTTTTGCTTTCATTATCAGTAGCAGTTCTCACGAAATATGTGTATAACATGTTGTTTCCCATCTTCTGTATGCAGGTCAAGTCTGGTACCATCTTTGACAATTTCCTGATCACCAACGACCCAAATCTGGCTGAGGAAATAGGCAATGAGACATGGGGTCAAACTAAGGTTGGTAATGAGGCGTAAACCATTACTACATTACTACATTACACTGCCACTCATTTCATAGAAATGTGGACAAATACATTTAGTAGACAATATTCTGAACCTGTTACGTATTGGACTTCTTTAAAATTCCTCCGACCTAACTTTATGATATTCATGCCCATGAAGGACCCAGAGAAGAAAATGAAGGACAGCCAGGAAGACGAGGAAAGAAAGAAGCGTGAGGAGGAGGACCAGCAGAGGAAAGAGGAAACCAAGGAAGAGGGTGAAGAGGAAGAAAAGCAGGAAGAGGAGGAGGAGGAGGAGGATGAAGAAGAAGAAGAGGAGGAGGATCTAGAGGAGGAGGAGGAAGAAGAAGATGAAGGCACAGATTCCCAACTCAAGGATGAGTTATAAACCATTTTGCCAGAACTTTCCTGAAGGGAACAGGGCTATCTAGGCCAGAGGCCGGGCTGGATACACTTGGTTGGACCCTCATGACCACTAAACCAGGGATGGAGATTTGGCAGGGTGGGGTACTTTTATTTTGTTTACAGGGGGGAATGCAGTAGAATCTGGGGTCAGAGTCAGGTAGTTTATTGGTTTTATGTTTCTAGGACATGATTGAGAAGATGGTCATAATAATGCTTAGAAGGAGATCATCAACATGAACACTAAGTCCACGCAGCTGTTTTTGCCAGTAAAGTGCAACTGTAAATGTAATCTGTAATTCATGTTCTGCACTAGGTTGAATTTCTATGAAATATATTTTGTCTTTATTCATTTGTTGCAGGAAATCGTATGTTTGCGTGTGTTGTGATCCATGCCGAGACAAAGTTTTGTGTTTCCAATGTGTTTGTTTTTACTGTCTTTATTTAACCTTTGTCATATTTTGTTGTCACATCGAGCCTATTGTGTCTCAAGGGGACTTCTACCAGGACGCCATCCACACTATTGCATCATAGGCTACTTCCTTTTTGACACTTTACGCACAGTCAGATTCCGGGCACTGTCTTTTATATATGCGGACAAGTCCTCATATGCGTGAGTTTGTTCAAAGCATAACACTCATAGGATGGAGTAATGGCAGTCTTTAAGGTGGAACATTATATATTATGCATATATTAATATGTATGTTTATTTTTACTGTATAGTAACGAGTAGCATTCTTTTGTTTTTTATGCAGACCGTTCCTAAGTCCTTAGTAAACAAGACATTTACTGTAGATTCAGCATATTTTTAACACTGCATCAACATTACAAAATTGATTCTTTCCATCGGTGTTTAAGTGTGGGGTCTTATGGGTCTCGCCTAGTGAGCGCTCTGTCATTTCTGCACTGCTGTACCCTTACAAACTGTCACATGTTATGAGCTAGTCATTTTGTAGATACTTTTTTTTTTTTACTAATTCTGACAAGGGGAGTGGAAGAATGTTATTTTCTTGTGTAAAATAGAAGTTCTGACCAATTAATAAAACAAGAAGAAACAAGTAATGTTTTTTTGTTTTTAACGTGGGCCTGTATTTTATATTATTATTATCATTATTACATATTATTATTATTCATTATTTAAATATATGGCTGGAGGCAAAGACCCTGATTAATCATTTATACTAATCATCGGTACAAGTAGGCCTACATTTGTGCAAGCATTACCCCTGGATATTAAGTTTTCCTACACTGCAAATACTTATTTGATCTTATATTTTGAATGTTTTGGATGTGTTTTTTCGTTATGAAAATCATATGCCTATGACATGATGATACACTATTAGTTATGAATAATATAATGTTTCAGCATTGTGTAATTATAGTGAAAATAGTATTTAAAGAAACAACATTGTAGGAACATTTCCACGAAGATGTGTCTGCATTCGAGGTAGACGAAATTACGCGATTCATCTGTCATCTTCAATTGCCATGTTTCTCTCTCATAACATCTCGATGGGTTTATAGCGCCCCCTATATGTCTATAGTAACGACGTTGCGGAATGAAAGCAGTGGGAATTGAAACTATGGCTGCCACTCTGTCTCTTACTCAGGTAACAGTGTTTTAAACACATGTAATGGCTATAGATGTTTTTGTTAACGTGTGTATTCGTTTAAATTATTTCAACAACGCTAGTCCCTCCATACGTATTAAATTGCGGGTGCATTGCGATGTTTCGCCCTCTTTTTGGAAGTTGTCTCCTGCTATGACTGAGGAAAGTTTCTCTGGTCTCGTTGGGGACTGCGTAAGGGCGTAGCTAGCGCGCTAGCTTGCTAGCCAACTGCTAGTTAGTCTGCAGTATAGGTCTGTTTTAGAGTTGTCTTTTAAAATGAATGCTAAACCAATGTGGCTAGGTTGCCGTTGGGAATGGAATAAAGGGTGTTTTGTAACAATGCTGTTTATTACAGCCGTGGCGAGCGTTTTAACGTGCTTCCCATGTCTTTTGTTGTTTCTCCTCTGTCAACATTGCTTTGCTAGAGCCATTATTATTGCTTGCTGCCTTAAGATAACACGTTGGGATCAACACTGCTTTTATCAAGAGGGCCATTGCTGTTGCTTATTCTCATTTTGCTGGGAGATTATGAACCACAAACAGTCAAATAATGGAGCTATCATGAATAAGTCATGTACGGGTGTGCTGTTGTAGTGTCCATGACATTGGAAGCATTAGTCAATATTCGCTGTGGTGTCTTGGGACGTTGAATCAGTGTTTAAATGGGATTACACACATCCTAACAACCATACTTTTAGTGAGTTACAGCTGTTTTGCTAAAGTTATATGACTTGTATTTTTCTAACTAGTTCTATATAATTAATAATATGAACACTTAGTCAGTGAAAATCCTGATTTCTGTAGAAGCTTTGTATTGCTATACTGCTGCAGCTACTAACCTGACTTTACAGTTTGGATCCAGAACATCACTGGCTTTGAGATTTTCCCTTTTTACAATTTAAAATAATAGACCAACCTGTTCTAAGAGTTTGTGTGAAAGACCTTCTCTGTCATGTCATGGTTTTTCAAGCTGCCATTATACTATAGGCCCATTATAGCTGTTTGTAGTTATTGCTAGAATATAAACTGGATTTAACAGTAGTATACAGCTGAGCAGACTGGCACATTCACTGTTTTCACTGGTTTAGAAATGCGTATCTATTGGCTGCCAATGTTTGAAAGCCAGCTTTTAATAAATGATGTTTTACTGTGCTACGCAATTTAAGAGTTGACAGTACAATAACCACAGTGTTGTGGCAGCCAACAGCTCCAGGCACACCATTGTCTACTGTAGAAAAAGTGACATGGGCCAGAGAAACTGCATGGGTGTGTGTGGGAGTTTAACTGTCATGTTATAAAATGGCAATTGGCATAGCTGATTGTAGGATACGTTGTACTGATAGGTCTGTTAGAAAAATGTAGTAGTTCCGTTTTTTCACTTTCTTCTGTGTTGGACAATTTGGAAAACCAGTTAAATGTAGGTTGACATTTTTAGTGTTCAGCGACTTTTATTGTTCATTGGAGATCTTTGAGAAGGGAAGATAATGACGCAGATTCCAATCCTCTGATCAATTATCCTCTGATCTCTGATGAGTACATATGAAAAAATCTAATAAAATGTTGCCTCTATTCACATGCTTCCCCTTTAAAGACAGAAGCAATGTCCCAAAATCGATGGAAAAGGAAATTATGAGGAAATGACAAATATCAAAGCTGTTGTCTGCTGACCGTGTGACACGGTCACACGGGAGTGTAAGATCACACATTATGGAAGCAGAGAAACTAAAACTTGTTTTTGTGGAGATGGTTGTGTTGTTTTCTCTTACCCTGGGAGATTTGAGTTGCTTTTGCCCTACCTTGGTTTGTATAGCCTCCCCTGGTTAGCACAACCCTTTCAGACTGTACCAGCGGGAGTGGCAACTGTTTAATATCGTCATATGGTTGCTGTCACTTTAGCTCCCACAAAACAAACGGTAGGCGTTCCAAGTTGACGGTTTTTAGAAGTCAGCCCCTTTATGTGTACCTGTGTTGATATAAATAGAATCCAGCCAGGTTTTTGTCTTCTATAATCTCTAATGGATCTGCCTCAGTAGTCATTTGTTGGCATTTCAAAGCTGTCTTTGGCACAAACTGTATGATGAGCTTGGCCAGCAATTGAACAAACACCTGCTGATCGTTACTGCTTATGCCAGATCTGTGAGAAATGCAAAGCATCTCAAGTAGGCCCATATTTACACCCAAAAGTGTTTCATATTCAAACGCATGCCCACTGCCTAAAATAAACAAATTACAGATGTATGTAGTATAATAATAATAATAGTAGTTGTAGTAGTAGTAGCAGCAGCAGCAGCTTTCTGTATAAAGCACCCATTTATGCCTGGTCTGTTGTAAACTGAAATTCATTTCTACAGTTTTTCTTTCCTAACAGCTCTCCAGTGGAAATCCTGTCTATGACAAATACTACCGGCAGGTGAGAAATAGTCTTTTTACACCGCCAGGGGCCTGTGGATTTATTGGTTCTATTCAAGCAGTCTTTATGACCCCTGTCTGGAGAAAATATTTTTTTATTCCCTATGCATCTCTGCATTCACTTTACCTTTCAAGATCACTCTAGTAACACCTCAATATTGTCAGCCCACATCCAGTCCTTGTGTGTGTAAATACAAGTATACTTATGACCTGTTAAATATGGCCCACTAATACACCATGTATACACAACATGGAATACTCTTTACTGTATACCCAGTGGATATCAGCTCCAGACGCAACACCTTCAACAATAATTACTCATTCCTTCTCTTGCTCTCTGGTTTTCTTGAAATGTTGATGTGAAAATGTACATGTAGCTCAATCAGCTACTACTACGACCAGGTTTGATGGAAGGAAACAGGCTCCTTTACTTTATATCTCTTGATTCAACGCGTGGACAGCGAGTACCGCAAACTTCGCTAAAGCACATTCGTCACAAAACATAGGTTCACAGGTCCGTCCCACTTGGTCGCACTCTTCTGCGACCTGCAGGACCTGTCCTTGACCCGACCCCACTGCAAGAGAGAGAGCACAAAACACCATCAGTAGATTGTATACATCCTGCTTTCTCATTATGCTCACCTTCTACAGCTACGTCTGTTCCCCCAATTGAGCCACCCCACCTCCACATTTGCATCCAACGCATGGCCACGCCCCCTCCACACCATAATATACATACAAAACATTTACTAATATTTTACTGGTGTGCCAATTGCGATAGCTCATGGATAGTGTAAAAGCACCCTGGCAGTGATATTGGTGTCATATTGCTTGAAAGCGATGTCAGGAATAATCTTGTAGTGGTTATCTAAGCCCATCTCCTCAAAGCATTGAGCAGGGATCGCTCTCCTCTCAGAATCAGTCTCTGTTTCCAATAAGGGAGGCTTAGCTATGAATAAATGATGGTCTCTGTCTCTGCCCAACCTATCACAGTGAACTCTCTGGGAACTTGGTGAGAAAGGACCAAGTGATTAACCAACATGGTTCCTTTGAACCCATTAACAAACCAACAACTGATTTTACGGTTTTGTTTTTAACGAAATAATTGTACATTTGACATAATAGTTCAATAAATTTGATAACTTCCGACAGTTACCATGCTGCTTGCACACATTTTTTAAATTCGATTTTCAGGATGAAAGACCATGGAAAACTGACTCTCCTTACCTTAAATCATAAATGCAATTCCTTTAGCATCTGTTCATCCTAAAGTTGACTTACTGCTGCGATGCCGTTGAGCATTATTGCCTACAGCACATCTGTTTCTGAGTGTAGTTGTCTTGCGGGTCTCACCTGGCCTGTGTGTGTGTCTGGGTTCGTCTTGCGTGTCTCACCTGGGCGATGTGTGTGTGTGTGTCTGGGTTCCTTCTCCTGCTTCGTGTCCAGGTTGACCCTACTGGCAGTGGGCGCGTGGCAGCAGCCGATGCTGCTCTGTTCTTAAAGAGGTCCGGCTTGGCTGACCTGGTCCTAGGGAAGGTGAGCACTGCGCTGCGCTGCACCACACAGGCTGTACCAGTACTGCACAGGAAGTGCTAGCACTGCTCAGGAAGTAACAGTAGTGATTATTGACATTATGCAGCTTCCCTGCTGTCCTGTGTAATTTCTGCCGATTGTGTGTTCACAAAATATCATGCGGTGTTTCTTTTTCTTTGTAGGTCTGGGACCTGGCAGACTCTGAACGTAAAGGGTGCCTGAACAAACAGGTACTTGTTATCATCTGAGCGTCTGTTGAGACAGCAGTTGGGGTGTTGGGGTTTACTAAGCTACGTCATTTTTTTTTTCTCAGCAATTCTTTATTGCCTTGCGGTTGGTGGCCTGTGCCCAGAATGGCCTGGAGGTGGGGCTCAAGAGCCTTCACCTGGCTGTTCCTCCACCCAAATTTGTGAGTTCAGTTCACTTGTCACTGCCATTTTAATATGTTCATTTAAGTAAAGCCAAGCATCATTGCTGTTCTTATTATTTAGGTATTTTAGGCACACTTGTAAAAAGTTATTATATAGACACTAATTTGAATGGTTTGCAGGTAATCTTCCTATAATGTAATTAAACATTAAAATAATACGTATCTTTTAAATTTTAAATCCATTTGGGAGTTAAGATCAACAACAAAAGCCGGATCTAAACTTCCCCAACCGGTGTCCATTGATTGTACTGTATTTATTCTGCAATATCTGATATGTTATTCCTTAGAATTAAAACCTACTGATTCCTTTCAATCCCAGAATGACACAAGCAGTCCGCAGTTGCCAGGCGGGGTGACCATGGATATTCCCTGGGTTGTCAAGGTAAAGCTGCAAAAACGTTAACAACGTATATATTAAAATAAAATTTAAAACCTAGCTTACATCCGGTGACTTACGGTATTCTAGTGCGACAATAAGCCTAACTCAAACGGCTCTAATCATCTGTGTGCCTTGTGTTCCTGGTGTTCCAGGCAGAGGAGAAGATGAAGTTTGACACCATCTTTGACAGCCTGTCCCCTGTGGGAGGGTTCCTCACAGGGGACAAGGTCAAGCCGGTCCTTCTCAACTCCAAGCTCCCCGTGGATGTCCTGGGCAGGGTAGGAAGAGCAACAGATCAGAGTTTTAAATTTAGTTCAGCATTTCTCTGTTTGAAATATAGTGATACCATGAAATGCTGATGTTATGGACAAAACTCAACTATTACTGAACGATAAAGTGTGAGCTGTGTGATTTTTAAAGAGGAATGTGATTCAAATTCAATTGGGATGACCGTACTTGTTTATTTTTGTGTTTTTTTTGTATTTTGTCAAGGTGTGGGAGCTCAGTGACATTGACAGGGATGGAATGCTGGAAAGAGATGAATTTGCTGTGGTAGGAAATAGCCCACATTCATTATGTATGTCTCTCTTCACTTTTAATCAATGTCATTAGCAGCTTTTTTAGCTTTGGCTATGTTTAGTTTCAGCTATATTAGGTATATGTTTAGAATATGTATTCCCCACGATTAACTACAGCCACGATAGCTGAAGTTTCAGGGACATGTCACGTGGAACTACAGTGAGATACAAAATGGTGCTGTGGAGGAAGGAACATAGATTGGAAAAACAAAATTACTGTTTCTGTTTTACTCTCTCTATGATGATCTAGTTTGGAAAGTATGGTGAACGGTAAGTTATGTGACACGACATTGTAATTAAGGTTGGAAAACGGTGAGCTGTCTGTTGTGTTACATGGGATTTGTGTTTGCACTTTCGAGTGCTTTTGTAAAAACACGTTTTGGCATCAGTGGAACATATTCCCGATGTAAAACAACATGGCCAGGCCTCCGAGATGGATTCCCACAGACTTTGATGCTAATCATTGCTTTGTATGTGTGTGTTTGGTGATGTGGGGGTTGGTCCTACCCACAGGCCATGTATCTGGTCTACAGAGCCCTGGAGGGGGAGCCGGTGCCCATGTCTCTCCCGCCCCCGCTGGTGCCACCCTCCAAGAGGAAAAAACCCTCGGTGCCCCCGGTGATGCCCTTGTTGCCGTCTCCGCCCTCCACCAAAGACGCTCGCTCAGCCCACTCCGGGGCCAAGACCGCCCATCATGCCCCCAAG
>OMKX01078031.1:0-26881 GCA_900302425.1 Brosme brosme
TAATAGCTTTTTATATAACCTTATACTAACTTTTATTTTATTGTATTGAAAATCCAGTGTGTGCTGCGTATTGAGCTTATTTGATAAAGATTTCATACTTGTGTTATTTCCCCTCTCTAGGTATGCCTGGCTATAGCCCACTATTCCCGTCCTGCGGATCCTCAACTGTTGTTTGGCTTTGAATACATTGGGACCCGATACCATGCATCTCCAGGTACACACTGACCACGCTCAGCAGCAGTTGACCTATAGATTTTCAATGAGGATCCTTCAATTCCATGTTGGATGAGATTGTGTGTAGAGCTGCACAATTTATTTCATATGAATCAGAATCATGATTTTTGGCCTCTGAATTATGAATGGTCACAATTCATTTATACAATTTTCTTTTAAAATAAAAACATAAATCAGATTTTGTTCATTAAAATAAAATTACAAACCCTTACAACTCAGTATTTGCTTAATTATTATTGTTTTTTTAAATACAGTTGGCGCCACAAAATACAAATTGAATCGATTATCTTTCAATCGCAATGAATAATCTCAACCAAAATATCGAGCAAAAGAATCTCAATTAGAATTTGTGTCATTATGGTGCAGGCCTTATCGTGTGTATACCTCTATGTTCCCAGAGGAAAGGGTGAATGGTGCCCATCCCAAAGGGGGCTCCCAGACCCCTCTGTTTGACTGCTCATCGGATTGGGACCGAGAGATCAAGAGGACAAACGCAGAGGAGTGGAGAGTGTGCTCCATTAACCAGGGTTATGCCGTCTCGCCGAGGTGCAGTGGGATTTTTATGTCCTCCACAATATCAGTGTATTTGTATTCTTACCTGTCAAAGAACCAAACTGCTGTTTTTTTTACATTCAAATGAATACAGATATGCATATGACATGAAGGGGTTTCTGCGCTTTGTAAAGATTAATATTTTTTTCTTCTTTTTTTCCTTTCATTGCTTTCCTTTAGTCTCCCAGAGTTTTTTGTTGTCCCAGCCTCCCTAGCAGACCAGGATCTAAAACAGTATGCCGGTTTTTTCACTGACAAGCGCATCCCTGTGAGTACTTGACCACAGGTTGTGTCTATCCCAGATTTAGGATCATCTACTGTCTCAAACGTATAGCACTGTTTGTACTAATGCCACTCTTTTCTTATGTCACATAATACACTGCCGTTTACTTATTAAATCACATTTGAACAGAAGAGGTGCACCTGGTTGTATTGGAAACAGAAAATATGTTTTGGGGGTTTTCTGTCTGATGCACATTCACTTTCACATCTAGGTGTGGTGCTGGAATCACCCTAATGGCAGTGCCCTTATCCGCATGGCTAACATAACAGATCCACTTCAACAGAAGAGGCTTGATCAGAGGTATACTAAGCCACTGGGTTTTCATCAAATCTAGTTGTTTAGCAATAGGTCATACTTGTTTATTGTATATTGGACTGGCTTTTGTTTAAACCCTGTCAAACCCAGATGTGGTAAGCAGGAGCGATGAGCTCAGGACGGTTGGTCAAACATGTCAATTCATAACCAGAGGGCACCCTCTAGCAACACAGTATCCAATTGATTCAGGTCATTTGAGGGTTTTTCTGCCAATATTGCAAATTGGTTTCGATTGGAATGCATATGATTTGGCTATAGAATCACGGAAAATGCCCTGCCTCCAATGTCAATTTAACATTTTATGGTGTGGTTCTCTGTACTGCAGCTAGTGTGAACCAGCCACACAGGATGTGTGTTTTAACCTTAATGGTTAGAGTGTTAGTGTGTAATGACTGATCTACTCTCAATCTCTGAAATGCGATTATACTTAAGTCACCAAATGACTGGACCAATCAATTTTTTTATATTCAGTGGGATCCGTTTAATTTACTTAAACTGTGGCCTTTGTTGTGGAATAAGTTATAGTAAACGTCTTGATATACCTACTTCTGTGTTGTCCTAGAATATGCAATGCCATCATCAAAAGCCACCCACAGCGCAGTGAGGTCCACAAGACAGACCTGGACAAGAGTTTGCCAAGTATCCAAGACATCCAGAACAGCCTTGTTAAAATCCGACAGATCTGTGCTATAGGTGAGAAACTTTGTAGCTGACAATTGATCAGTTATACATTTTTCTGTGAATTACATTGTTTGTTTGTGTATGTGTTTTAACCTTTTAATATTTTTCTGTCTGTTTGTGTACAGATCCTTTTGAGGAGACAGAGGAGAAATGGCTGTCATCGGTTGAAAACTCACAGTGGTTGGACTATGTCCGGTACGTAAAGTATTATCAGACCTGTGCATCGCTCAACTGTGAAATGGGGGTGTAACCTGTTTTGGGTTGACATTATTTTGAAGAAGATTGTAAAATAATGGCAAAAATGTTAAAAAAGGGTAATGCATTAAACCTTATTCCCCCCATTTGTACAATATGTATTACGAAACTGAATTTAAATAATATTGTTTAAAAATGTGTAGCTGGTCAAGTATGCTCCTACAATGTCATTCTATCCACTACAATGCTTATTCTTTCCCAATGCCCCAGCCCTTTCAGCTGAAATCCTAACAACCAAGGGCAAAGGAATATTACTTGGATAAGATTAAATCATGAACAATGTTGTTGCAAGCGTGTCTTAACGTCATACTTGTGAGGTATGTGGACACTTGAACTCTATGCAAAAGGTTAACCATGTGTGTTGTTATGGCTTGCAGGACCTTCCTGAAACATGCTTGTGAGGTGGTGTACATACTGGAAGGGTTGAATGCTTCAGTCATTCTGCAAGGTAACCCCCTCCCATCATGACAGTAGGGTTAGGGTTAGTTTCAGTAAAGAAATGCTTTGTTTAAAGGTGCTGTAGGTATTTGTCAGTTGTAAAGAGAGAGAGCAAGAAAGAGCAGTAGAGCGCACGATTCTGTAACTAAACGACCATATAAAATTCCCTCCCTCTCTCCTCTATCCCTCCCTACTGTTCTTCACCACTGAGAAGAATGAACCAATCTGGGAAGAATGTACTGATTGGTCAGAAAGAGCTGGGAAAAGTCTGAAATTTGAATTGGCTGATACAGAGGCAGGTGCAGTCAACTGGAAACATATTCGAACAGCGCATTTCACGCACGAATAGTAGCCAAATAGCCAAAGTAAGGCTTACCTACAGTACCTTTAACGTTGTGATATTTAACATGTCTAAATTACTCTCCATGTCATAGGGCTTGTTGAATATGAATCTGGCGTGTCTGTCTGTCTCTCTCTCTCTCTCTCTCTCTCTCTCTCTCTCTCTCTCTCTCTCTCTCTCTCTCTCATCCCGCACACTTCCAGAGGAGGAAGACCGGGACCTGAACTGTGTGGTGTCCTCCCTGGTGCAGATCATGATGGACCCTCACTTCCGCACGTTGTCTGGATTCCAGAGCCTGGTGCAGAAGGAGTGGGTGATGGCTGGCCATCGCTTCCTGGACAGATGCAATCACCTGAAAAAGAATGATAAAGAAGAGGTATGCCTACAATATTTAGCCCCATAGCATGGTAATGAACATTCTCTACATCATATACAAATATATGTCTGCATACATGGGTGGTGTAACAGGTGGAGGGGTTTCCACTGAATCTCTACCGTAACCAAGTCAGACTCAGACTTATGAGTTGATCGGAAAACCCACTGATGTCGTCCACTTAACATTTGTATAATATTCGTGTTTTGTTTTTTGAAGGGTTGTTTAAATAAGACATTCGTTTTAACGAAATGAACCATTTTAGAAAAGGAAAATATTGATTTGTTGATTTAAATATATTGACTTTGACAGATTTTCTACGGCAGCACTACTTTGCCCTGAAATACTGCATGGTGACGCTGGAAAGGGAGCATGGTGGCGCAGTGCCACTGTTATATTGTTTGGGGAGAACCCTGCATAAATATAGGGAGTAGACTGGCATCCGCCCTCAAATGGTAGAATAAGTCTCATACGTTACTATGTGTCTCCTGACTTGATTTTAATCCTTCAGCCTTTCTCATGGAGTGATTGATTATTTCGATCTTGTTTCTTCCCCGCTCGACTCCTCCAGTCTCCATTATTCCTGCTCTTCCTGGACTGTGTGTGGCAGCTGATGAATCAGTACCCGTCCGCATTCGAGTTCACAGAGACCTACCTGGCAGTGCTGAGTGACAGCATGTGGATTCCTGTCTTCAGCACCTTTCTCTTCAACGGTCCCAAGCACCATGCAGACACCATGACCGTAAGAAATACAACAAAAGATATTTCCTCAGTTCAGTGTATCCCAATTAGATTTCCTTTCATTTAGAAGTGTGTGATCTACAAAAGTGCTGTTCCAAGTATTAACTGTCCTTATGAGTATATTTATATACAGTATATATATATATAATATATTTACACATATTGCATGTTTTTTCTAATGTTTGTGAACATTCAAATATAAAGTTTATCATGCCATTCTATGAACGTTCTTACTTCAATGGCCGGTATTTATAACTTCACATCATTTATAACAACATGTAGTTACAGGGGGGAAATGTAGAACCTTTACAATACCATCTGGTAAGGTTTAAAACAAAGGTGTTGACCCTTGTAACAAATCCAAGCTTTTAATGTTTGGGAATTGATAAGATTGCTTAGTCACAAGATGATATTAAGCAAACACTGGCATTTGCATCGAACAAAACTGTCCTATTCAATAGATGGTTTACTGTTTAGCCCTTGAAGTTGTTTTGGCCAGCTTATTTGAAGGGCAGAATTTGTAGAATATATAACATCACACATTTGGAGGTCTGCAGGCATGTGTGTGTAGAGAAGAGGTGATGAAAGAGAGATTGTCCGCATGTCTATTAGACGTGTTGTCTTACCCACAGGCCCGGGCAGAATCAACTCTTCCACTGCCCCGTGGCAGTCTCCCTCGCTGTCTTTACATAATAGCAATACATTGTGACACATAGCTGCTATATTCAAACCAGTTATAACAGTAATTGTTATATGTTATATAAAAAAAAATTAAGTGACTACATTCTTATTTTGGAAGAAAGCTAGTGGATTGTGTACCGTTGTAAATGTTTTTAAATCTTTTTTAGCAAAGCTGTTATTTAAGGTTAAATGTTCCCCCAACAAATTGTTTACATGTTGTGTTAACTCCAGGACTTTCTAGAGGATAAGAAGATCACATTAGGAGAGGGGGAGGCTCTGTGTTTACCGCCTGTTTGGGAATGGTCTCAGCAACTCTCAATCAGAGACCAGGCCCTGTTTAATAACCCCATATATGCTGGCAAGGGGGCCCCCTACGTTCACAATGGAACAGTGAAATCTTTCAGACGCACAAAGGTCAGTGTAAAGGAATTGCAATTAAATGCAGTGCTTCTGGTGGGAATAAAGGGTAAAATGGAAAGATATTTGCAACCAATTCCAGTCATGTGTAAATGGAAATATAGCACATTTGTTCCTTTTGTATGAAAAAGGGAAACATGTACTGTATCTTATTCATCTAAATGTATCATTTTTTACCGTTATCAAAATTTCCACTTGACAACCCTGATGTTTAATTCTCACAACATTTCAGAACAAGGAAGTAAAAACCCTTTGCAGAAGTCATTGGCACTAGTCTCATATAAAAATAATCCAGTAAATGAACTGACCAATGTATTGTGGTGGTGTAATATGGGTCACGTTTGTTTGGGTCTGGTGACAAATGTCCAAATATGTCTCTAATTTCGCCTTTTCCTCCAGCATAAATCCTACAGCTCAACATTGCGAGGAATGCCCCCAGCCCTCACGCGCAACGGGCTACAGGGCAGTCACGGTACTTTGCCTCGGCGGAACTCCTTGGCAGCCCAACTGAAATCCGACTTGTTCCAACGAGACGTCGTCGAGAGTCCATCGGAGCGTTTCTTCAGAGACTGGTTCTCGTGTCCCGCGGACCCCAAGGGTCTTCTGCTGCCCCAGCTTCTGCCCTCCCACCTGCCTCTGTGGAAGCTCTACTTCCTGCGCTGGGTGCCCGAAGCCTGCATTCCCAGAGGAGGCCCCATCACAGCCTACCACAAGTTCTCCCAGCTGGCCGATGAAATAGAGATGCTGCAGAACCAACTGCGGCATTACAAGGGACCCACGCCGGCTCACACGCCACTAGCCAGCCCCAGCGGTCCACCTTCTGAGCCAAGCAGGATGTACTTCAAAGCCAGTTCACTGTATGAACCCTCGTCAACCCCGGAGTTCTTGAGCTCTTCTTTTCCATTCACTCCAGTGGGGAATCTGTGTCGCCCAAATCTCCATGGTACACCCATAAGCAAATTTTTGAATGGTGCAAAAATTTGGCTTTCCACAGAGACCTTGGCAAATGAAACAATATGAGTCTTCAATGCATGGCGGCTCACTTTTTTCCTTTTTTGCCCAGAGTGTAAATAATGATCCACCATATAGAGGCGCATGAATTTCTGATTGGACACAAAAAATGTCCAACCAGAAACTATTAGTTGAACCATGATTTTAGTAGAGCTGTACAGAACTGCGATGTCTGAAAAATCCCCACAATCGTTCCTATTTGACATGCAAAAGCATTTAAATGTCGTTGTATGGAAGGTTGTTACCCTCTTTAGTTATCAAGTTAGTTATTAAGTTTGTGTGCGTGTGCTCATGCATGTGCACGTGTGCATGTGCACGTGTGCGTGTGCTTGTGCATGTGTGCGTGTGCAGGGTTTGACATTCTTCATAGGATTTAGAGATCAGGAGTTCTTATCAATATTGAAATGTAAATACTTTGCCTGATTGCTGATGCCTTAAATGTACGGATAAGGGCTTCTTTCATTGGGGGGCTGTAGGAGAAAACTATATTGCAGAAAGGGAAATAGAAAGTGACTGCTCAGCATTATATTGTTAGGGCCTGGTTTGATGATGCAGTTTGTTACGGTTTATTTTGCACAAGCATACTACTTGCTTAAGGAAAAAAAAAAGGTAGCACATAGTAAAATGTTCAGGGTCTTAATTTGTTGGATCGTTTTTGTATTGAAGTAGAGAAAAGGACCTTTGTTAAACTAACGTTGATGCAGATGACACTTTGATTATTGAAAATGGAGCTTTTAAGAGTTGAATCTGTGGTAGTTTTTTTTTTTAGATGCCTTGTGGTGTGCAGGTACTATCTATACTATCTATTTAACTAACAAGTAAATCGATGAATAACCTATGGAAGGTAATAAAGGAAATAACCCATAGTCAGTTATACTTTCTATTCTATGGTTAGAATAAGGGGTTAGATGATAAAACCAGAAATGGGACCTTTGGATAGGCTGGAAGCACAATGTTTGAGTGTTTCTGCAAGTATATGTAGTGGCATGCAAGAAAGATGACTAATTGCTAGTATACTCTCCCTGTCCACATTACTGATGAACTAAAGTCTGTCGCCAGACTATCAGTTAATTCATTTTAACAAATCTTAAGTTGTGCTTGAATTGTTTTATTGTAGGCCTACCTTAAATAATGGTACTGAGTTACTTTTTATGTATTTAGTTGGTATTTTTATGAAGAAGTATTTATATACTGTTCTTACTACTAATTATCTTTATTGCACCCTGCTGTGATTGTATGAAGACTCTGCTGCTATATGGCAGTTTGATATTAATTAACAGCAAATACACACATTTTGAGGAAGAATCTCTGTGCCTTTTTGAGAATTGGGTCTCTTGGTAACTTTCTGTACACCTAATAAACAATTTGTCTGTTTGTGGACATGTTCAGATCTGAATTGTTTAATGCATTTACAGTTTTACAAAATGTAAATTAAGTTATAGGCCTATTTGAAAATGCTCACTTTCAATTAGAAATTTTAGGGCGGAACTACCTGAACAGGGTTTTCTGTGATCTCTAATAAATAATGGTTTGAAATTAAGCCTCTGGTCATCTTTTACCAGGACATGCTAACAAGTAATTGCATTCTTATAAAATAATTCACTGCGGAATGAATTTACAATGTTTGTGTCCCTCATGTTGGGACTTTCTTGAGCCTGAATTACATTTTAATTATTATGTGGTAGAAACAAAGCCCTCTCTTTTTCTTCTTTGCTTTTTTACTTTTAGTAATTAGAATGGCACAATAATACAACAAATAGGCTAGCATATAAGAATAGGCCGTTTTCCCCGCGGTGTCATCATAGGACAAACCGATAATAACACTAAGGGGTCTTCTTCAATGTAGGCCTACCAGGTCAAGGGGGACTAAACTCGTGAAGATAACAAATTGACCATTGACCATGTGCCCTGGTACTTAAAAGGAGCAGAACCATAAGTGTTATGAACGACACGTGTTTGTCCGACGATGACGCCTCTGTAAAAAGGATCGATTGGCCTTTCCTGTAAGGAACATCGTATTTCTGATGCGAGGAACATTATATTTATATGGTTGGACTTCTTAAACATGGTGTAGTGTAACTACTTTCTTAATTTGTATTGTCACTATATCGTCGGTACATATAATGGATATGGTTTAATCAGGATCCATACGTAGGTTAATTAAAAGCCTATACAAACCGTATACAATCTAGCATCCAAAGAATTAACTTATAAAACCCAAACATGAGTATTTTTTTTATTATTATTGTTGTTCACAATATACAATTAGAGCGATGTATTCAAAATAACATTCACATGTTTAATGTCAATCTATCAGGTGAATTCTTTTTGAAAAAGGGAAAAATCGGTTTACGCCAGATTAATATCAGGATCATGGATGGATAATGAGATGTAATATTCTATGTGACGTCATTCGCACGCGCCTCGACGATGGCCTCCAAAATGGGCTCCACTCCCCATCCCTGATTTCATCCGTTTCTTCATCATATCCACCCTTTCAATGCAAAGTATGCTCGCAATGACATCGAGAGGTAAGTTAACAATCGAACACATGGAAAAACTATTTAGCAGCGCATGTTTGCCTTTTTGTGGTCGGTCTTATTACTCCATGAGGACAGGGCAGTTTCAACCAGCTAACGTAGAAACATTAGCCGTAAATGCTAACATAGTTAGCTAGTATGATTTGGCTGTGATAGCATCCATTGATACAGACTATCTTCCGTCATATATAAGTACAATTTGAGGATTTTACATTGTTATGGTAATGTGTCCTAAACAAATAAATAACCGGTCCACAATTCCATGGGTCTAAGGGGTTAAAACATATACAATAGGCCAAATCGTGATTGTAACGCAATTTGTTTTGGCAGTGTCAACTTGCTCGTTACTTTACCAGATCTTAGTATTTTATTTAGCCATCATTGGAATGCACGTACAACGTAATAACTAATGGTTTACGTATACAAATGTGAGCGTTATAGTGGACAGGAAGTTTGGGCTGGGGATTTCATGTTGTGTATTTTTTTAAAAGGTGTAGCCTACTATTCATTGGTGGTGATATAAAGGTTTTAACAGCATCCCCTGGACTTACAGATATATTAGCACATCTCGACAATAGAATAAAATCTACTTCACTATCATATGACAAGAATATTGAACAACAAAAAATAATATCTTATATAATTTTAAGCTATCCAACTGCCTCCCTCTACTTCCTATCACTTATTCACTCTGTAGTTATGTGATCTAATATATCAATTATATTGTGCACAAGTGAATCACTCAGTGAATTGTAATGTCTGATTAATAATGTTCTACTTTCATGCCAAGATATACCTTACAATCCTCATGTTGGGTTGTATTGACTCACTCTCTGTGTATTTTTAATTATCCCCTTGTTTCCAGGCAGATTTGTGAATGAGGTCAGCCAGGTGATTTCAGAACTGGATCCTCAGGAGTGTACCTGGCTTAAAGATTTAGTTTCCAAACAGTAAAATTTCTCCTCACCCAGAAGATAGCCATGAAGCCAGCTCAGGAGCGCAACCAGGAGTGCCTGCCTCCCAAAAAGAGGGACATCCCTGTCAGCAGCAGCAGCAGCAGTAGTGGTGGTGAAGCCCCCGGGGCAAGTCTAGGAGGTGGAGTAGGTGGTGGTGGTTGTAGCGGAGCGGATGAAGTGGCCTCCACTCAGAGCTCTGGTACCAGCATTGATGCTCAGGGAGGGGCCACCTCTGGAGAGTGGCTGCGTGCACAGACAAGCCTTCATTATGGGATGGAGAGTTCTGAAAACATACCAGCAGTGCCTGTGGACCAGTACAGCATGCTTTATAAAGTGGCCCTCCCCTCTGGCACCTACTCATCTGCTAGCCTACATCCAGTGTTAAGCCATATCTCCCCTGCTTACACAGTGCACTCTCCTCTCATGCAGCATCCAGGTATCCCCTATCCTCCCCTAGGTTATGCCCAGATCCCTCACTCCTCTCTGCAGTTTGTCAGTCCCTCTTATGCTGCAGTACCTTATGCAGTGCCACCTGGCTTTGTCCATGGCTCAATAATCTCCCCCTCAGGCTCCATTTCACAGCCCCACACAGTCTCCCACCTCGTCCCTTACTCCTCTGTCATGCAAGAGGGGGTCGTCTCCCCTCCATCCCAGGCTCAAGTGGCTGCTCATACTTTTACCAAAGTTGCCGCATCTGGTGGAATCCCACTGATGCTGACCTCAGAGCAGGCGGAGCTCAGCTCCAGGGGGCTACCAGTCTTCTATCGCTCTCAGGGTGCAATGGCAGGCGCAGAGGTGCTGAGAGACCCACACATGGCCCAGCAGGAAACCCAAGCCAAGATGAACGGAGGGGAAAGGGATCAGGGGGGAATGAGAGAAGTTCCCCCGGACTCCGTCTTTAAAGCCAGGAATTCCCGGCTGCTTCAGGTTGCACCGAGCTCTGTAGCGCTGGAATACAGCCATGACAGGAGCATGAAGGACCGCAGGGTTGAGGAGAGGCACTCCCCTGGCCAGCGAAGCACACCCGACAGTGACCTAGAGGTGAGTCACTCAGTTCTCTAGGAGTGTTATGTTAAGCTTTTAGTGCTCTTTGATGTGTTATGATGCATAATTGTTTTTATTATAGGCGTAATTCAACTATTACTTCAAATACATTTTTGGAACTTTGGGTGTAGTAGTTTGAAAAAGCATATAATTTAAAGGAAAGAAATACACACATGGTGACTTTAGGCTCTACAGATCAGTTTATTACCTAGAGTAGAACATACAGATTTTTACAGATAATTGGATATTTCTATTACTGAACATTCAAATTTTTTGCTGCAGTTGAAAGCTGTTGAAAGATTTGATTCCAGAATTTTTCTGGAATAGAAAATCGTCAACATCAAATAAAGAACTCTGCAAACAGCAAATAAACAAACACAAAAGACACAAAACTACTAGCCACACAAAATTACTATATTGCAATTAGGTCATGTCTGACTTGCAATTGGCAATCCCTCTGATCGCGTAAAAAAAATAAAACGATAGTAATTCCTTTTCAGGTTCAACAGGCGGTGGGACCCTTGTCGACGACTGTCCATGCTGGTAGCGGAGGCCGCAAAGAAGTGTCCTTCGCGCCACTGAACCTCTCTCAGGGTTCACAGAGGGCCAGAGAAGCTCATGGTGATACGGCATCAGAGCTCTCCGGCAGGACTGCATATGCAGGCCACCCCATTAGTTACAGCGACCCTCGGTTTACCGCTCTCCAGCAGCAAACTGCACTGCCAGGCCATGCTGTGATCCTGGCCAACGGACAGCCAGTCCTCATTCCAATGGAGTATCAACCACAGCCTCAGCCACAACAGCATCACTACGCATGCCAGGCCAATGATGTCTGTTCCACCATTGCCTCCGCTATCCCTACCTTTAAACCCTCTGATCTCCCAGCCAGAGTGTGCCTCTCTGAACGGGCTGTAGTTGAGTTGGCCACAGCTCAGCAACAGCAGCAGCAGCAGCAGCAGCAGCAGCAGCAGCAGCAGCAACAACAACAACCACAACCACAACAACAGCAGCTCCCTCAACAGCCTGCCCACCACGCCCCATCAGGTGCCACTCAGACTCTTTCTGCGCCCACTGCTGCGCCTGGGCCCTGCAGCCCGTCCCACTTCATGAAGGGGGCCATCATCCAGCTGGCTACAGGGGAGCTGAAGCGCGTAGAGGACCTGCAGACCCAAGACTTTGTGCGGAGCGCGGAGGTGAGTGGAGGACTTAAGATCGACTCCAGCATGGTGGTGGACATCCGCGCCAGCCAACAAAAGCCAGGCCTAGTGGCACTTCACTTCACTGTCGGTGAACAGCAAAGCAAGGTGACCATTGACGTACCCCCGGAGCACCCCTTTTTTGTGTTTGGCCAAGGCTGGTCATCGTGCAGTCCAGAGCGCACAGGCCAGCTTTATGGCTTGGCTTGCCATCACTTACAGGTGGGAGATGTTTGTGTGTCCATCACCTTACAACAGCAAATCCAGCCACAGCCGCCGCAGAAGCAACCTCAGCAGCAACCTCAGCAGCACCATCATCCCCAACTACTACTACAACAACAGCAACAACAGACCCTGGCCCGGACTTCCAGTAAAGCCAGTACTACATCTGGGCCTAGCCTGCAGCCAATGGGCCCCCCCGCTCCTCAGCAGCCGAGGCTTCAGCCCCATTTCCGGATAGAACGCATTTACAGAGAACAAGATAGGGAACGAGAGAAAGAGGCGACCAACGAGGAGATGTCTGGCAGCGTCGAGCGCACGGAGTCGTCCACACGACCAAATAGGACCTTGGTGGAGCATAGCAGGAGCCAGAGCAGTAGCTTCCATTTGCACACAGAGGGCTCTGCCGGTCCGGGGATGGGAGTCATGGGAGCCGTTCAAGCCGGGATGAGCGCTTCTCAAAGGCGCTGGTCAGCCCCTGGCCTCCAAAGATGTGTCATAAAGGGGAATGAGGGGCAACATGCACAAATGGCCACAAGGCCCTCATTCATCCCTCAAGAGGTCAAACTGTCCATTGAGGGGCGCTCCAATGCAGGGAAGTAGCATGAAAATTTGTAGGAGTTTTAAAAGACACAGCCAAAAGAGAGGAATGAGTGTGAGCAGGAGGGGAGGAGGTGAGAATGTAGCCTCAGAATGTTTGAGATTTTGCACACTTACCAAGACACAAAATGGACTTTATTGTTCTGTGATCTTAAAAAATTGCTCTGTTTGGTTCAGCCGGCAGTCAGGCAGTGTCTTAAGGTCCTCTCTGGCCTTGGAGCCTCTTGCTCTCCAAGCCTGCTGAGAATGGCCTGACAGGAAGAGAAAGCAGGTGAATCTGGAGCATGTAGCTGGTAAAACACCATTCATAATCCTTAGATGACTTTATTTTCCTCTTTACCTCACCTCCACTTCTGCATAGCCATCACTTATCCTTTTTTCCACCCAACCCATTTCAACACAGCATGAAATATGGAGAATGTGATCATGGCACAACTGTTCATTCAATAGTTTTTCTTTTTTTTTGATCAATGCCCAAAACCACATCCCCCACCCTTGTTTTAAGCTTCCACCTAAATGGGGTGAGATGTTGATGTGACCAATGCCAGGACTATGACTCTAAGGTGATGTGTGCAATGTGTACGTTTCTGTTGCCCAAAGACCACTAGTAACCGTAAGGCCTCTACTACATTCCTTGGAATCCAGTCCGAGGAGAACAATATTCTCTGTGAGGTTTTTGTTTTGTGGGAGAAGATAACTGTCAGCATTATCATCAGCCAATCAATGGCAATATAAAACAATCATTTAATTTGCATCACACCCATCGCTCTCCCCTGCCAAATTATTTTTCCCCCTCTTAGTTACATATCATTCACAGTTGTTTACAGAGAGTAGGGACGGAGATATTGTTATCACATCTGTGAGAATATTAACCACTAGGAAATATTAACATAGATTTTCACATCCTGACTGAAGGCCATCCCTTTTATTTTCCTTACCTCAGAAATCCAAGATGAGACTGTTTTTAAGAATAGGGTTCTTCACCATGGAACTGCAAGCCGTTCTTTGCGGGGATGAAGTAGTTGAGGTGCTACTACTCATTCATTGTATCAGCCGAGAACTGTCTGCTTTATGATGGACCATCTATTAGCAAGTATATATCTATTTGCAAGAATATGCTATTCAACTAGAGACCATAAAGTTTCCCCTAAATGCTGGTATTTTGGCCAACAAATCAAAGCAAAAGTTATATTTTGTTTTGATGGGTGGATTGACCTACACGTTAACACTCAGGAGGATACCTCATTCTCTGCATACATGAAAAGTCTTCATCTAAGAGACCACAGCTTTAGTAATTGTTCTTGGCACTCAAACCCTTCTATACAATCAAAAACTTTTTAAGAATGTAAGGCTTATTTTTCAGTTTTTTGTATTAACGTTTTGTATTGGAACGGTATAAAAGTATCTCGGAACTGCATTTGGAAAGCAGGTCCGAGATACCTTTGTTTGCCTTTGTTCCTGTTTTGTATTTGGTTTGGATCCATGGGGTGTTTTCATTGTTTTGATGGTAATGTTTCCAACATTTCTTAAAATTGTCTGGTGACATTGCTACGATGGGAAATAACAAAATTGATGTTTAAAGTATTGTTACATGCGCTGCAAGTGTACTATTAATCCACCTAGTGATTCAATGGTCATGCCAATACCATTGACCAAAACATGGTCCCTTCACATATCTGCAAATTGAACTGGGCAAGTTTGGAAAGGCCAACTGCAGAGCAATTATTTACTCTACCTATTGAGCACAAATTGTATTTCCAAACTGCCCTGTCTCTCACGTTTCTCTTTAATAGGCATGCATGTGTGAGACAGTTAAAATAGTTTTTGATAAGAGGCGATGATGCTCATCCAAAAACATTTTTAGTTGGAACTCCTAGAATCAATTCCTCCTTGGGGCTTGTTTTGTTTTTAGGATTGATTAAAAACTGGCTTGCAAATTAACACTGTTGTATAATTTGCACTATTTGCTGTTTAGCCAATGTGAATGCTGCAGGTTCATTCTGCTGAGAGGTTTTAGACTTGTCACTGAACTGAACTGAAAATTTAAGTGCAATTAGACCATGATGTTAAGAAACAAATGTACACATTATTATAGGCTGGCATTCCACACAAACATTCCTATTATCAACTGTAAGACCCTAGCCACGTGAGACCATCCTGATTCCGTTCACATTCCGTTTCTCTCTGCAGATCAGTCTGGCCTCGACCCCGTTGAAGTCCTGTTCCAAGGAGTTAAAAATTATAGGACCAATCAGGGCTAGGGGGAGGGACTTTTACTTCATGACAAACAAAGGGCGCAGCAGCCTGCCCTGCAGATTCAAAGAAAAAATAAACAATGGCAGTACCGCAAGAAAGTTAAGCAATCTACGGAGAAATTAAGACTGTTTTTATCTGAAATAGACTGAATAACGATGAAAAAGATTAACAGAAAGCTGCAAGAAAGGCTTTCCTCCAGATTTTGAACATATGGCCGCGCCCATATTGAATGAATGGCTGCCAAGCTAAGGCCGGACTGATATTCTTTTACGAAATGCTAACTTGAATATCTGGATGGTCTCACGGAGCTACTGAAACCCAATGTTTTGGTGCATCCCCTCCTCTGCTAGGTTGCTTGAATATTCTTTCTTACTGCTGTAAACATTTAACCTCACCCAATCTGTCTGTAATCCGCTGTCATTATGTGGTCTCAGACTCTGATACAATTCTTTTTTTTTTGTTTACATATTGGTATTTATGTTTGTGTCCATATTGGTAGACCTTTCAGTTAATTTCCATGAGCTTCGGCATAGTTTATCAGAGACGTTTGCCCCTGCAGTTCTGTTGAGTGCTGACATCTACTGGGGCTGGAGTCTAATATATCAAGTCTAGTTCATGCACTGGTGTCCTTTGCTTTGATCCCGGCCTTGGTTGCCTCCAACACATGAATCTGGCGTACCCGAGTATGCAGAATTTCATGATCATACAAATCACATACTTTTTTTTTTCACATAATTTTGTAATGCTTGATCGCCATTAAGACATTTTTTTTTTTTTAATGCTATTGGCAATCTAGTCACACATATAACTGGTATACATTTCATGTGGTCCTAGCATGTACTATGCAGTTTTAACTCAAGTATTTTACCCTTCAATGTCCAAGTTTGCCTTGGAAACGGAAAAGACTTAGAAGAGGAAACAGAATAGACTTACAAGAGGCAAATGGGTTCATTGTACAATGCCGTAGGCATGCAGTCTGGTTGCCCATAGCGTCCTTGAAAAGCTAAATCAGTGTTTACTTTTTGTTAACTGTTCTGTCTGGCAGTTTCCGAGTCGCAACTTTCTCATTGTGGCATAGATTAGAACTCATACCTACACCAAACATTGACAAGACGTATCGTTGGAGCACAATTGCATACGATTAGCTTTTTAATCGTACGTCCTGTGTTCATATGGGTAGGAATGAGAAGCCACAGTGCTAAGCGTTAAGGCGCCTAGGTTCAAATGCTTTTTGTGTATACCACCAGACCATCTTTGGCAGCAATGACCTCTGGCCCCATGGACCAGGTATCTACTCACTCCTGTCTTCTAGCCAGATGACCCCCATTCTACTAATGTGATGGATTGATGACCTCTTTTTATTATATGTAATTGCACTAAAAGTCCTCCTTTACAGTGTTCTAAGATCAACTATTGGTAAATTGAAGTTTCCAAATATCAAGCGCCCAAAAATTAAGGGAAAAAAAATCTTAAATAATGGTTTCTGTAGATATAGTGAGTATTTTTTTGTATTGTTTTATTATGAAGCTTGTCGATAATGCCTTAAGGTCTGCTTTATACAAGGTGTCAATCAAATGTTATATGCCCTGGTTTTCAGCTCTGTTGGAGCCTCACTTTCCTGGCTCTGCTTTCGTTTTGCTCATGTATAAACACCCCTAAGTGCAGTGTTTCACAATGTTAAAACATTACCACAATAACTTTCTTTTCCTATGAGCATGATCAGTTAAATTAATTTTTTTTTCTTGTCTGACAGTCAAGTTAATGGAAAATGTTGCACTTTTAACATGATGTCAGGCGTGTGATAGGAGGCTGTCCCTTAAACCATGAATATAAACAGTCAAAATGTAGGTTGTGTTGTGTGTGAGCTGTGTTGGTATCTATCTCGAAGTCCACCAGGTTTTCCTTACTGGTTTATTGACAGCAAAAGTGATGAGGCAGAGAGTGTTGCGGGCAAAAGTGGTATGCTTTTCAATTGAAAATGATATTTTTAGGGTAATTGTGTAATGAAACGTTAATTTCTTATGAAACATAATTTTTCTTTTTTTGTCCCTGTGTAAATTAGTTTGGGCCTTAATATAATTTTATTTTGGTATTACTGTTACCAAATAAATCAGGATAATGGGAACGGTTTAAAATAATTTAAATGGTGATGTTTTCATATTGACATTGGTCTTTTTGGCACTTAGTGTATGTGATGTGAAATAACAAAAAAAAGAACTAGCATCTTTTTTTCTTTTTTACAACACAATCTGCAAAATATATGCAATGATGTATGTGTAACATTCAATCCTCAAATATAATCCAGGTTGTATGAACTTTGTATAGTCAGTCTTACTATTCTATGGCCGTACCGATATGTATTGATTCTTTATCAGAAGCCTTAGAGTTGTCTACCCAAAGTGCTCCCTTAGAATACCCTACACCTACCTGAAATTTAACAAAGCATTAATGACTATATTTTGTTGCATTTTTATTTCTACTTTTTTGGATAAAATAGATTTGTACTGTATATTTGTACCTCTTTGTGGACTACTTAGGTCTTTTTTGTTTTTTGTTGTTTTAATTCTATGTACTTAAGGACACAGATATTGTATTTTTATTGTTATGGCTAACTTCTTGGAGACGTTGCATTTATCATGTTTGTTAAGTAAACACAATATAATATATACATATATAAATATAAACTATTATCCTACCACTTCGTTTTCCGTTTATTTATTTTTTTTTAAAGTGAGAACTGCAAATCTGAAATAATATTACACATATTCTATTATAAAAAAGTTAGTATTCACATCCTATAAAATTGAGGCAATTCTGATTTCAGATAGTGTGTATATCGGTCCTCTCTACTGGCTATTAAGCTGTCGTAGGTGAATCAACATTATTTTGTAGCATGTGAAAATGAGCCTAAATGTAGATGAAGTCTGAGGTAAGTTGTTTTGGACTGCATGGGGCCCAGCCTGCCTAAATTATAGTGAAAATATGTATTTAGTCCACAACTGGTACTTTCTTTGCGCTTACACATTTTGACTAGTTTGATTAACTGTTGATTATTCTGACGTTTCGTTGTTACATGAAAGATGGATCAGATACGGGCAATGATACTTGTATATTCAATGTTTTATTTCCATTATCTATTCCAAGTTGAAATAAGATCTTTACATCAGTAAACCCAGAAACTGGATGGATACACTATCAATTCAGCCATTCAATATGTAATAACATAAAGCACAAATGTCCTCAATTTAATCTGTTTACGTGATTCATTTTGGCCATTTGTGACAGAAGAAAAGATTTTGTAAACGTGTACATCTAAGTAAATCCTGATGGACCGAATAGAAGGCCAATTTTCTAACACCATTAGAAAGGAGTAATTTCCTTTTATTTTGAATAAAACAGTCAAGCATCAAAATAACAAGCTCATACTAAACCATAGGACAAATGCAGTTATTACAACATGCAGTGCTTACCTAAAACCTATTGAAAATAAGCTCAGAAGCAAAAAATGCATCAATACTTTCATTGCAAGCATGGTTTGTCTGAACATATATTTTTGTGTAGTATTCTTGGACTGTAGGACCAGGATGATCACATAAATACAAGAATCAAAAAAGTCACAATGGAGAATACCTAGTATTCAAAGTCTGACGTGGTGTATAAACCCCATGTAGAAATAAGTGGATACCGCAGATCTGCCCTTGGGGTATCACGGTAACACGGTGACACCCTGTTTCTTGCACAACATACTACTTTTAAAGACACTTTTCTAGAGCACCCTAATAATGGCCTAGAATCCCGCATGTTGTATGAGATCTATGGATGATCTATTATAAACCAGAGCTCTGCATCTAGGGTCTGAACCCTCACTGAGTTAAACTGCCTGAGTAAGCACTATATGAAGAATTATGTTATATTTTGTTCTGCATAGTTTTCATGGAAAGTGACCTAATCTTTATTTCAATAAATATACCCCTGTTGCATAGAGGTTTAAAGCAGTCCTCGACTACAAGGTATTCAACAAAACAGGAATTACAAGAAACCCAACTCACCTTTTTGTCATTTACATAAATAGCTTGGTAAATGAATACTAAAACAGACAGTCCTATAGTTCTTACATCACATTTATGTAAACTGGTAGTTTGACCCTGGGAATATTTGCATCTGGAGAATTAAATTAGATGGATCGGTCAAAAAACGTAACAAAACACCATTGAACGGCTGGAATTTATGAAATGTATATAATTAAACACAATCAGATATGTTCACAAAAATATTAATATTCACGTCCTCTTGCATAAATATGTTGGAATGAGGTTATTTGATCCAAGACAATCTCTCCCTGCAGGGGCTTAATGTTTCATATAATGTCCAGTGCTCTGCAAACCAAGGAATATAAAAAATAAAATAAATACAAAAATAAACTAATGGACCCAGGAACTTGGAACTGAAAACCATATCCCTGTTGCACAACTTTTCAGTAATTTGAAGCGATAAAATACACCATTGAATGCTAATGCCCAATTTAGGTACATATTGTACATAATGTACATATTAAATTGAGGTACTGTAGTCACGGCTCCAAACCGGATTTGAAAAAACACGGTTTTAATAATGAGAAAGTGGTTGCTAATAAAACCCTTTTCAAAACCACCAATGGAGCATAGTCTAATATACTATTTCTCCATCTCGTGAGGCTCGAATAGGTCAGAGGTAACTCGCGTACGGTAACAGCAGCACAGATGGAGTTGTCATGGCCTCGGAAATGCTTTGCAAAAGATCACACATAAACTTGACCTACATATATTGAAATCACTATTTGGCAAAGCGTATGGAGAGTAATATTACGAGGAAAAACTTCATTTGGCAACGGAAAACTACGAGGGGCCGTATGCATTGAATTATACTGATATGGATTACTTGTAATACTGAATACAAGACCTGTTCAATATGGCTGCATATACAGTAACAAGCTTAAAACTCGAATTGAAACTGATCATTTAGTTTGACCCCTTTTATCTCTGAATATTTGTCCTATTGAAAGTACCTGAGTGACAAATGAAAGAACATACATGGACCCGGGTTATCTGTAGTAGTGTATCAGTAAACGCTTTTGGAGCCCGGAGGTGGACAGGAGTAAGCCACAGTACAGGGGGGCCCCAAACCACGGTCCCCCTAAGTGAGGTAGTTGTGTGGGTGAATACAGGCTGACCCATGGTGGCAGCTTTATGGGAGGTGCAGTTACGAGTAAACACAAACCGACCACTGTGCAGACGGAGACTGGACCAGCATGGGGGGGAGGGGTGCTGTGGCTTTGAGCCCCCGACTCCAATCACTAACGGTCAATGTGCAAAAACATCCTCAACGAGCCGTGGCACTATCTGTTAGCGCACACCGGCAAATCTCTGTACAACATGCATGTATATCGTCATCATTCATACAACATGTAACATTCTCCGTCCTGTTCGGACGTTTTTTCTAAGACTAATAAATTATAAAGTAGTAGATTTGTATATATTTTTTTTAAGCAGTCAATTTGCCAGGTCGTTTCTCACAGAAAGAACCAGGGTTCGATCAGCTGGAAATTGTTCTAATTTCTCTGGCGACCTAATGGCAGAGCCTAGAAACCATGAGCAACGCCGGTCAGGTTACCCGTGGTCCCATCAGGGCAGCTTCATGAACAAGCCGTTGTCTATGGGTGGCACCGTCATGGGGCAGGGGAACTGGAACAGGCTCATGTCCGCCGTGAGGGCAGCCATGGCGGCAGGGTCGTGCTCGATCTGCGTCCGGAGAGACGGGTCGATCTTCTCCAGCCGCCGCTTGATCCTCTTGGCCTCCCTCTCGCGGATCAGCCGGGCCTGCCTCTTGTCCGGCGTCTCGTTGGCCCGCTTCAGCCGCATGGCCTCGCGGTCCCGCTGCAGCCTGCGCGCCCGCTGGTCCTCCGACTCCTGCATGCGCTGCATGCGCTTGGCCTCGCGGTCCCGCAACCTCCGCATCTGCCGCTCCTCGTCCGACTCGTGGGCCCGCTTGGACTTCTTGGCGGTGCGCTCGCGCTCCAGCCGCTGCATGCGGGCCTCCACCGGCTCGTTCTTCCTCCTCAGTGCCCACTTTCGCATGGGAGACTGAGAGTCCACAAGCTGTTGGTAGGCCACACAGCTGTTGCAGATCAGCAGCACCCCGGCAGGGTAAACTGGCATGGGGTTGAGGATGTCAGGGATCTGGGGCAGGGAGGAGGAGGAAGAGTTTAAGGAATCGGTGATGGATGTGAGCGAGGGGCCTTCCGAGAGGAGACTGTCCGGTAGGGAGGGGAAGGAGGATCCATGGTCAGGGGCTGCACACGGTCCGGATCCCATACCCGGTCCATGACAAGGTCTTGGGCCGGCTCCCTGGCACACCTGGGCGTTTTGACACTGGTTAGGGCTGGGTCCCTGGCAGGAGCGGGGGCCAGGGTGGGCCATGGCGCTGGAGAGGGACTGGGACATGGAACAGGCGTCCCGTCCGCTGCTGCACTCCTGCATGCTGCTTGTGTTGAGCGCTTCTTTCAGTTTTTCCCTATGTGGAAAGAAAAGAGCATGCAGGTACTTTTATATACACATCATGTAAGTTATAAACACAGCTGAGCAACGCTCATATACATAACATTGGTAGCTTTAACAGCCAATGTGGATTTTCAGTTTTATGATAGTAATAGTATAATAGTGGTGTGCAATAGTATAATAATAGTATAATAGTGGCTCATCGCCACAGAAAGGTTGTACATTTTATGTATTCAATCAGTAGCCAGATACAATGAAACATTCAAACAAAGCCAGTAAGGCCAAATGGGTACGAGGCTAGAAGGCGAACCTGTTCAAGTTGTCCGTGTCTGTGAAGCGTGTCCCACACACGGCACAGTTGGAGAGGCGGTCCTCAGAGTGAATGAGAAGATGGCGACCGAGGGAGCCTGGTGAACTCAGAACGCGCCCACACACTGGGCACACGTAGCTCTTGGTGTTGCTCATCATAGCTGTATGCTGGCCAAAATGAAATCGTATCATACAGAGAACAATTCACACACACATTTCATCATCTCACTTGATGTGTTCATATTTTTACTATATTGCTGTCATTCACAGGCAAATAACTAAGAGCACAAGAACACCGTTTGATAACTGTATATCTTTGTTTAAAATGATCAAAATCAGTCACAATGTTTTTTAAAGAAATGGTCTAAATACAATCATTTTCATATTATTGGGATTTAAGAACTATTATTTCCATTAGAGCTGAACAGGATTACAATACATTTCAAAAGGAAAAATGCCAGAAAATCCAGGACACAGTGCAGGCCAAACAAACAAACACAAACCGCAGTATCACCTTTGTATTCCTATTAATGCCTATATATGCATTACAACAGCAATATAATAGCAAAGAGCATTAACTCGTGATCCAATTCAGATATCTTGGTTTCCTTTAGATGTCTATTTGTTTTAAAAGCACATTATGCAATAAAAAGACTAAAGAAAAGTCTTATTTTGTGGGAATATCCACTTAAATTAAAAAGGTTACAAATTGGCTATACTAAATCAAGTGACCAAATGAACAGGATATTTCATCAGAGATTTAGGAAGCATGCAAAGTCAAAATACTGGCTTCTCCGACAACAATGCTACAGCCACCATGTTTTTATTTGAAATTTCCGTTCTGGGTCGGAAAGTCTGTTTTTGTTTGGCCAGTGTGTTCTGATTCACTATTGTCAGAGTACCCCGGGTTGCCAGTTATGAAACAAATTGGCATGCAAACACAGCGTACTGCAGCCGTGGAAGCAAGCGAACAAACTGGATGAACTGAGAATGCACTAGAGTCTACCCAACCTATAAAGCCTCGTCCTCTTTCACAAAGCTCCCTGACCAGAGCCGTGCTCCAACAGGGGTGAAGATGGAGACGGCTTAGAGCCCAGAAGAATTTCAAGACGGATGCCACATGAGCTGGTTTATAATTTGCAAACAATAAATAAATTGTCAAAATAAACATTAGCTGATCAATTTACAGTGTAGGACTAGTCTTCGTTTGTCACTGTCAAAATAGAATACGCGCGATAGTCTCATCTCGTGCTCGTGTTCGTTCATTGTCCTCAACCTGGCAACCGACATGAGCTTCCAGTCTGTGGAGGAGGGGGCGAGCAGGGACAACTCTCCCCAGTATTGTGAATTTGAACTGCAGTATCCATTTTAAACTCTCGGTGTCAATGTTACATATTGTACCTTTAAGTTAAACCAAGATTCCCGATTTTGTAGTTGGTGCAATACTGACACCTGTTTTCTAACAGAGCAAGATTGAACCAATACAATGTCTCAAGATAAAACATATCCACAAGTACTGTGATTTGCCTGTAGATCTACTAGATCTAAAGGCTGAGTGGATCTACCAGAACACTGCGTCCTTCCTTTGTGGTCCTTGTTAGTTGAATGCCTCTGTACTGGGTGTTCTCACCTGGTATACATGAGATATGAGTTCCTCTGTACTGGGTGTTCTCACCTGGTATACATGAGATATGAGTTCCTCTGTACTGGGTGTTCTCACCTGGTATACATGAGATATGAGTTCCTCTGTACTGGGTGTTCTCACCTGGTATACATGAGATATGAGTTTCTCTGTACTGGGTGTTCTCACCTGGTATACATGCGATATGAGTTCCTCTGTACTGGGTGTTCTCACCTGGTATACATGCGATATGAGTTCCTCTGTACTGGGTGTTCTCACCTGGTATACATGCGATATGAGTTTCTCTGGGCTGCTGAAGTCCAAGGTACAGAGAGGACACTGGAAGCCGTGACCTCGCTCGCCCGCGTCCTCCCCGCTCTCCTGAGAAACACACCACAGAGCACCACAGGGGGGACACTCTTAACACAAGCAAGCAGCACTGTCGCATTGACAATGCCTACAACAGCCTCTCTTTCTGAGCTTGGCAAGAGTAGATTGTGTCAATTTTTGTGGCAAAAACTTCCATCTTTAGAAATTAAGTCAATTTAAAAATCGACTTATTGTGCTTATTAGACTTCTACTTAGATATTCAGTCACTGCTTATTCTGTCACTGAATGGTCACTCAGGCCAGTTAAGTACCTTGCATGATTTTTTTAAAAACCCTCCAGACTACATGTCTGCCAAACGTTGAGTAACCGAGTCCAGAAACAGATCCAATGTAATTCCACCATTCACTTCAACCTAAAGTACGGGAGGTGTTTCTTAAAATGGTGACTTATTGCAGACGAAGGTCAGGCCACGCACATGAGAGAAGAAATTAAACAGCAAAAATTACATTTTCAGTTTGGATGGAGAGAGTTTTGAAAGCTTTGGTGAAACCGGTAGTATGGCAGAAAACCTTTGACACGCCGTGTTGATACATTGAGCCGACGTTGTAGTGTGGACACTACATTTTGAATACACATGTACTCCTGTGATTACCTCCTTGACTCCCGCTCCTTGCAAGCGGCACGGTGTTCGCTTGGCGGTCATGATGTCGTCGGTTGAGGTGTTTGATGACGAGTCATCGCCATGTTCGCTATCGCTGTCTTCTATAGAGGCAAACACAGCCCTATCAATACACACAAGACAACACAGGCATAGTGCAGGGCTCACTCTCTCCAACAGCCTGCTGCCCAGCGATGCCCCCTGAAAACCATAGGCCTATGGTAGCTGATCCCATCCCTCCATTCGGTACCTGAGATGCTGTCCTGCTCATGCAGTTCCTGGGAGTGGATGCCGTGTTGCGCATTGCCCTCGATGAATTCGTCCCTGCCGTCCATGTTAATAGTGTGCTGGAGTCCTGTCATGCCTGAAGTGTGGAATGGCCCTGGAACCAGAAACACAATAACATCAGCTTGGATCATGAGGTATGATTAAGTGTTTTACGATACTTCACGATAAAGGTTGAAGGATATTTCTCAGTCCAAGAGTGGCTGGCGGTAAGCGTGGGTCACCTGCAAAGCCCACAGAGGCCGCAGCCTTAGCTTAATCACAACCTCTCTTAATACAGAACTACATTCGTTGTGACGGAAGGCTGCATGGACAGATTGCGGCCCTTCGTTAATTTCTACAGACAGCGAATCTGCAGACAGCAGACCAGAGGGACTAGCTGAGGAGGGGTCCGACAATGGTATGTATGACAGATGATCTTAACATTGTTGAAATCATTAGATGTCACCAAATTTCTGGCTAGAAATGTTTTTGGCGGACTACGCACAGAATCACCGACAGCATGCACTGGCGTCAACACCCAACATGTATCTGTGGCGCTTATTCAACGTATAATTCTGAAATGTTGAATGTTACCTCATGTTCCACTAGGTTTTTCCTTAAGATTAAAATAACTTTGATGTGTGGATCTACAAAGCATCTTGTAAAAAAAAAAAAGACATGATGCTCCTTATCTTTCTGAAGCTATTAGTCAGTTAAGTTAAGAGTTTATTAGTGATCAAATACCAGGGTAGGAAGTTAAGGGCTTTTTTTACCCCCTTGTAATATGTTTCAGGGGCATTTGGATCATTTCCAGGTGTAACATTTTTATATGTTGCATTGCATCACAGATCAACAATCAATGACACCAATCAATAGAAAAATATGGACCATATATACTTTGACAGAGTCAAAGTATATATCTTAAGTGGACAATGCATTTAAAGGACCCAGTCATCCCAAACTCAAGGCCAGTTATATTCTGTTAATTCCTGAACTGAACGGTAGGGGTTATTTGACTAGTTTGAAATTTGAGTCAACCTTTCAATATCCGCTTAAAAACATTTTAATGTATTGTATGTACTATATGCAGCTCTATAATAGCAACAATGGAGCTGCATCTACAGATAAAGCATAAGTGCTTTGAATGTCCCCAACACTGGTGCATTTACCGTATCCTGCACTCTATTCTTTTTATAAAGGACATTTTAAGATTTACGGAAAAAAAAGCCTATTCGTCTATAATTTCGATCTACTTTGCAATTATTGGACACTGAATGAGGAATGCTGGTACAGGCCACTCATTGAGTCTTTAGTAGCAAATACTGTTCAATTTCTGTAAACTATGTGCAAACCTGAACTATTTAAATGTGGTGCCTTTCTTTTCACACGGCTGATCAAAAATGATCTTAGATGGTAATACAATGGCATTGAAGTAAGGGCCCAATGCCATCCATCCTGTTTACATCCCAACCCCCCTCTTTCACATACACGCATGCACACATACACACACATGCGTACATGCTAGCACAGATCGAGAACCATACTGCAGTCCTGCAGGAGGAGGGGTGTGCACATCCTGCACTCTATTCCACATCCTAACTGCCTGCTTGTCAGTGTGCATTCTCATCCTCTCTCTCTGTCTGTATCTCTTTCTATCCATCTCACCAGTACCACCCACACACTCAACAGCCTGGATAGCCCTCTGTTCTCTGTATGCGTGTTTGCTACTCCGAGTGTGGCTGTATCTATACCAGCAGCTCTGGAGCCTCATACCCAGGCAGGCAGCCCATGTGGCTCATTTACCCCAAGACTTCTGCAGTCCCACCACACCTAACTCCCTGTGGTCCTGGTTGATTTCACCACCAACATAACATCCTGTCTTTTCTTTTCCCTACGATCTGGAAAATGGAACACAAATGGTGGATGCCGGTCTTGAGTGGAAGAGGAAGCCTGACTTCTGTTACCTGCCAGGACTGACAAGTAATTACAGCCCACGGTGAAATCCTTAGGTAATACACACATGCTGGTGGA
>OMKX01078034.1:0-23995 GCA_900302425.1 Brosme brosme
TCCTGGACAAATGGATGGTTTTTAGCCTCTAGCCTTTAAGTGGTTGACTTATGTAGAAAAACCTATTATTATAATTATTTGAAAATTATCATATGAGAATATTTGATCATCATCTCATTCATCCATATTCCAACGCACCATTCCAGGTCCGCTGGCGTGAAATCAATCTTTAATTTCTCAGGAATCATCTTTACCAATGAACCAGCTCCTTCCCTTGCACTTCCTCTGGGAGAACATTTGTAAAATGTTCCTTCATATTCAGTTTTCCTGCCGCCAGCGCTAGCATCAGCCCAATGGTTAGCTCAAACCTTGGGAGAGGAGCTCCCTCGTCACAATAAGCTACCATGATTATAAGCAACAAATCTAGACCATGCTCGGTCAAATTCTTGATCATTTTAACTGATTCATTAGTCTGATCAAATAGTATGCCTTGTCACAAGCTACTTCAACTGAAATACAAGCTAAAACTAAAATATCCTGTGCTTTCAATACTTCTACAACCATGCTATGGATGGGAAAAATAAGGAGACCTCAACACTAAGCAAGCAATCCCAGTTCCAGCTAATCCTTGCCGGTTCGTTCCCCATGTATTCCTCAACACTTAGCAAGGAATACCTGGGGAACGAACCAGCAACCTTCCGGTTACCAGACAACCTGCTCCTGAGTCACTGTTGATCTGTTATCTTTTGTTACAGTGTTAGTTCCTAAGCCTCTAGTTTCTGTAGCTATGGCATATCTTCAATCATTAAAGCAGAGAAACCGCCAGCTCTCACAGTATAACCCCTCTATGCTCTTTATTTTTTGTAAGCATGAATTGCTTGACATTGGATACCAAAATTGCAGTGTAGAATCTTTACCTTTTGCTCAAGGTGACTGCTGATGATGCAAATTGGCTTGAAAACAACATTTCCATCTCCTTCTCAGTTACATGCTGTGCACTGTCTGCAATTTTAGATGTGTGTTGCTGTAAAAGAGAGAAAACTTGATATTTTATGAAACAGCCACCAAAATGGAAGACTTGTCATGTACTTTGTTGTAGTATTTTGAATGGCAACTTACAGTCATAGGCTGAACATTTTGGAGGGGGTGGGTAGAAATCTCTGGTCGGTTGGTCGCCATCTTGTTTCTCTCCTTTTGAAGACTCTGTCTCAGACGGTCATGGAACTTTTTCCTTTGCTTTCTGTTCATGGAGAGATAACCTGAGTGTTGAGACTAGCCACCATTTTAGAAGACAAAAATATCAAATAAGGAAAGGCCCAAATTATTTAAACTCAATATTTGTCTGAGATTGATTTAAGCCTGCTATAGAGCCAACATTTTAGTAATATACAAACAAAACATAATAAAACAAAAGGGAATTTCAACTGAAGCATGATAGTTTACTTTGTTTTGCAGTAGGCAACCACACACATGATTCCAACCACGAGAAGTGCAATGCAGATTCCTGATATTGTTATTACACGTTTCTGATACAGCTCCTCGGCTTCTGGAAAAGAAGACAGTGCATTCTTGAAACTAGGTCTACACACACGCACACACACACAAACTTACACTCACGAACTATAAAGACAGGTATAGATTTAGCATTTTAATCTGTGTATAATGTAACAAAAACAGGTTCCATTGTGCAAGGTGTGTATTGCATACAAGGATCATTAGAATCAAGTTGTCAATTGTCAAATGTGGTGCGGTAGTACTTTAAACTTAAGTCTGTCTGTTATATTTAAGATGTATTAATATAATAGCATGTGTGTGTATGTGTGTGTGTGAGTGTATGTATGTGTATGTGTATGTGTGTGTGTGTATGTGTGTGTGTCTTTGCACATGTGTTTGTGTCTATGTGTTAGTGTGTGCTGACAGGTCTCCCTGGCAAAATAAATCCTGATCTCAATGAGAGCAGGAAGGGAAAGTGAAAGTAAAAGTAGCAATGACATGACAGGAAAAGGAATTAGCAAGGAGGTTAGAGGTTAGAGGTTGTTCTTCTAGCGTCAAATATGATGTGAACTAATTATGTGACTGATAAAAAAAAGTCTTAGTTGTTCAAGCAATTATTCCTTCAAACAGAAAACTCAAAACACATGACCATGACTGAATTAGAAAATAGATTGGCTGGGGTTGACAAAAGAAGGTTTTCATCGTGCTGTCTGATATTAAAGATGACAAAAATGACAGGCCATAATGTTTTAAGTACTTCATCGTCACCTGGTAATGATTGGTTAGAGGAAAGGAAATGAGGCATTTACACAAATTACATAACTACTACAATTAGTTACTCAAAGTATAGTAAAATGAATATGCTGCATTTGAAATGTGTTTAAAGAGGTAACAAGAACAATGAAGCAGCATCAAATCTTTTCCCTGAAATACGTGTATTTATATGATTCATTGATGGTATTAGTTCTTAATTAAGTCGGTATTGTATGATCCATTTACTGGCTAAATAAATCCAACGTGCAGTACTATATCTATATCTATAATCCTAATCTGCAAACTAAGATGTAGAAACAATCCATACCCATTAATTCAATCCCAAGATGTTCTACCAGGGCAGAAAAAGAGACATCAACATTAAAAGAAACCCAAACAAACCAAATCCATTCAAAAGGCATGTTTCTTTAAGAAGGTAATTTTATATATAGCATTGTTGCATTAGCATGCACATGCATCATTATTGTCACTCGTAGCAAAGGCTAGTCACATATGAGGAGATCACTAGACACTACGGTATCTAGTTATTGCGTATGCACTCTGTACAGACACTGTACTTCCTTGAAATGCTAATATACAGTGCTGTCTTCAGGATGCTTATGTTTTGGTGTGGCTATGTGATATGTATGGGAGGGGACTAATATTCAGAAGTTACATCCTGACTCATGACCTTAAAATGCATGTTTCCACCATCTAAGGCACTTTTCTATCTTGTGTGGAGAATAAGGTTGTATTGTAATGTATCTCTCGTCAATGTTCTAGTACACTTCCTTTGTTGTTTTTGGTCTTTTATTTTTCTTCCAAAATGCTGCCAATGTATTCATGCTAAACTGATCTAATATGCAGATGGTTGAAAGCACAAAACCAAGATTTTCAATTACTTATCAAGAGTATTTAAATGTAAAGTCATGTTTTTGATTCCACAATTTAACTGTAACAAATATATTTTGAAATCCTTATGCCGGGCAAGAACTATTTAATTTAAATATAGGCCAACCATCTTTTGATTGTGTATACAGCCTATAGATATATAGATTTATTGTCATAAACAGATTATCCCCAGAAAACTGTTCACTTCTAGAATCACATGCTGTGAGGATGATTTATGTTTTGGTCAATCTACAATAACTGCTGCCTGTGTGCTCAGAACTGATGCACAATATGTATATTAACTTCATACATATTGAGCTCACAAAACACACACACACAGCAGTCATACTGTTATCAATCAATCAATCGATAAGGTAGAACCTGCTATTGCCTAATATGATTTACATGTACTTAATACACATGTGTTGCGACCACAACTATTAATTTGCCAAGCACTCTCACCAACATCCATATTCTTTGCCCTTGCAGCATTCTTTACTAGCTGCAAAGCAATTACGAAGCACTCAATGAATCATTTTGTCAATGATAGTTAGCAGCATATCAAGTTATTAACCTGATCCTTAAGTTGGTGAGACTAATCAGCCTGTTCAATTTCATAAATAAATTGCTTGCACTGAGTTTCCAAAATCGGCAATCAATCTTAACAGTAGCAGTGAAAAGTAGCAACACAGTTATTACCACCCAGACTTGAAATGACTTGAGAGGCTGTGACGCTGCAAAATGTGATATATCATAATGTAAATTAGGTTTAACACAATAAATATGTGCATATCCTCTGTTTCACATTGTATCACTGTTCCTTTTGGCCCATAACCTTCAGCTGTCAAATGACTTGGGCTGTGTTCCAGTAGTCATTCTATTGCAATTCCGCACTCGCCTTCGCTTCCTAAATGTCCAGGTGTTCTCCTTGATCGTCATTGCACCAGCTGACCCAATACATAGTAAACTAGAGAAGCAGCCTAAAGCTAGAAAAGCAGACTAAAGCTAGATAAGCAGCCTAAAAACCAAGAAGCAGCCTAACGCTATAGAGAAGCAGGCTAAATGTTTAGAGAAGCAGCCTAAAGCTAGAGAAACAGCCTTAATGTTTAGAGAAGCAGCCTAGAGCTAGAGAAGCAGCCTACATGTTTAGAGAAGCAGCCTACAACGAGTGAAACAGCCTAAAGCTGGAGAAGCAGCCTAAAGATATACAGAAACAGCATAAAGCTAGAGAAGCAGCATAAAGCTAGAGAAGCAGCATAAAGCTGGAGAAGCAGCATAAAGCTAGAGAAGCAGCATAAAGCTGGAGAAGCAGCATAAAGCTGGAGAAGCAGCATAAAGCTGGAGAAGCAGCATAAAGCTGGAGAAGCAGCATAAAGCTGGAGAAGCAGCATAAAGCTGGAGAAGCAGCATAAAGCTGGAGAAGCAGCATAAAGCTGGAGAAGCAGCATAAAGCTAGAGAAGCAGCATAAAGCTGGAGAAGCAGCATAAAGCTAGAGAAGCAGCATAAAGCGGCCATGGAGCAGGAGTCAGGCCTGCATTAATTTCTCTTTGCTGCATTGTGTCGGCCTAACGCCAGAGAAACATACAACTATGAGGACCATCTCATAAGAAGGATACACCACTAATGTGTAATTCATTTAGAAACAACTATTACATTAAAAGGAACCAGCATTTCTTGATATTCACTCCAACATTAATAACATCACTTTAATTTGTTTAAAATGTTCACTCCTTTTTTTGCACAGTAGCAATCTGCCCTTTATAAAAGTGAATGTGGTCAGTTTTTAGGGGCTTAGGCCTACTTCTGCATTTCCATCATGCCACTCACTGGCTAGGCGAAAAAAGTTATTGCTTTATTGGCTGATGTCTAATGATATAGTCGAAATCTCTCCAAAGCACTTCCTGGGTACACTTATGTATTCTTGGCTCCAAGAGGATTTGCGGCTGCTGCTTCTCTAGTTTACTGCATACTGGAAGAGTGGTACAATTGGGGTCAAGGAAAACATAGAGATTTAGGAAGACAGCGAACGTGGAATCACTGTAGACAAATGGAAATGACCATTTGTATATCAATTTGGAAGCAGTGACTCTCCTGCATCTACAAAGGCCTTCAGGATAGTCATCTTATCTCCTCACAGTTACATCAATCCATATTTTAATTGTTGCCTTAATAAATTGCGCTGCTATTTTGCGCCTTTTTGAATTATTTGGAAATTTGCTTCAGATAAGCCATCTTTCCATTTTTGACTTTTCTGAAGAATCTTGCAATCCAGTATTTATAAGATTTAATATATATATGTTATACATCAATATGGAGTCAAGATTTAGAAATGTATTTCATGATTCAGAAATAGATATGTATGTATTCACAAAGTCAAGCATTTTAAAAAAGGCCAAAAAAATCCACAAATATAATAATTTGATAAATAATGAAATAATGAATAAACTGCTGGATCTTTATGGGATGAAAACTCATATGTAAATCTATATTTTATTCATATGTTAAAACTGCTAGTACAGATATGCAGATCCATGCAGATCCATGTGCACTATCATATGGGCATGTATGGATTTTGACAGATTTCTGTTAAGAAAGCATAATTGCGAGTCAACTTTGGTGCAAAAGAACCTCATTTTCAGTTTTTGATCATTTCTTTGGGGATGATGGAAATAAGAAAGACAGTTCTTCCTACCATATCCTAACCTGCTTTGCTTGCATTTTGTATGGTGGCAAATTTGAATATATTTTTCACGAAAAAAAACGAAACCGAAATTTTAGAACAAAATGAAGCAACAAAATGTTACAAAGCATGCTCTAATCCAAACACAGATGAAAGAGGTTTCAGACGTACTGTAAAAGCTCGTCATCACGTAGTTCTGACAGCGGTCACCAGTGAATTCATTCGGGCACCTAAAAGGGGAACAAAAATGTTGAGAATTTAGATAGTTTATTAGACTTTTTACTCTTATCTAACATGAATAAAACATTCGTATTGAAAGTTTAATAATTAAAAAGCTGAAATTTTCAAAACGTTCCAGCAGGCTAGCCAACTCAGACTTGACACATATGGTATTCAGGCGGAAGAGTCGACTTCAAAATAGTAGATTCTCGATTGGGTTACGTCAATTCTGAGAATCGATTCTAAAAATAAATGGAATTGGAGTTGACTTGAGCTGCAGTCTTGATTCCAAACTGTCCAATCTATTATCTGATTATTTATTATACTGAGTTTTTAAGTTGTATATTTGTATTTTAAGTGTCCATGAACCCCCTGTTTCAGTTCGAATTTGAACACAATGAAATAGAAAACAATGTGTTGCTGAAGGTTCCAGTAAGGTGGGGGTAGGGGTTATCCGCATGGTTATGACCCATGGCAACTTTGTGATAGTTTTAGTACGCTTCATTGAGGATGAGTGTCATAATGAACAATGTTATTTTTGTAATACGCCACACACCGTGGAGTCTTACTATAAGTGTCCAAGAAACTTAACCCTCTCAGACTGAACCATCAAAATTAACCGCTGCCCAAACGGCGCTCCACACACAATGACGTTAGTATACCATCTCGGTGATCCATCCCTATTGGTATTTTGATTGAGGGACCAGCAGTAGCAACAATGGCAACGTTTACGAGGGCCGCTATGTTTGGCTTAGTGTTTAATTGTATGTGTATGTGTATGTGTGTTTATATCAATGTGTTTTAAACTATTTCTGGCATTTTCTGGTATATCATTATATGTTGACTATAATTTACTGGGGACATATTTTACCATTGCTAATGCCAAATGTGTATTTTTCAAATGTTTTAGACATGACCTACCTGCAGAAAAACTTGGTGCTTCCTTCGACTTCCAGGGTGAAGCAATCTCCTCCATTCACACAATAGTTCTTCTGGCTATCACTGCAGCTTATGAAATGACTCGACGTCTTAGCCGCTGGAGTGGTGCTAATGGAAGCTACAGGAAGGTAAGGTAACGGAAATTAGTTAAAACACAATAGACCATTTTCACAGAGGCATCGTAAGATTAACACAGGTGTCGCTCATAACCCTAATTATGGGCACGGGTAGACTAAACGAATGAAGATATCACATATTGACCAAGGACCATGTGCACTGGTACATGAAAGTAGCAGACCCATAATTAGTATTTTGAGCAACACCTGTTTGATTTATGATGACACCTCTGTGAAAAGGGTCTTTTAAATTTATAACCGGTACAATGAGTAAGTGCTTCACATAAACCTGTAGATTGTTCAAACCAATTTACCTTTTAATGAGCAAGGCATTTTATGAATGAAAGCATTTGAGCTCAACAAAATAATTATTTAATATTGATATTATAGTTATTGTGTTATTGTATATGGTAATTAGCCATAATATAAAATTATAATAGTGAACCTGCAAATGTGGGATGCCTAAACGACTTACAATAAAACAAAATGTTTATTTCTGTCATTGTTTATTTAAATGTTTGAAATGACTCACTCTGTCTTTGTGTTTAATTGTGTATCTGTTTATTTTCTTTTTTCTATGTATTGCAAATAATGATTGATTGAATTGAAATGTGTTCAATCCAGTTTTCTAATATACATACAAGAGTATGTTGACCACAGGGCTAACCATTCAATGCAACAAGGAGTAGCCCCTTATGTTACATATCTTTTTCTCCAGTTTCTCCTGCTCCCGATCAGAACAGGTAGCATGCTCAATTATGCATTAAGAAAAGCTTAAAAGAATGGGCCTTGAGGCTTTCTGAGTGGACCTCCGAGTGGACTGGCATGGAAGTACTGCGAGGGAGCATCTTTCATGGTTGCCTGGGTGACACAGATCATGGCCACCTCTCCGACCAGGAGATGCATTCTATAGATGGCTGACTGTCATTAAACACTACTATCATCAACCACACATTTAGAGATTGTTCAGGTTCAGTTACCTAAGTAACTGCATGTGTTAGTAAGACTGCATGTGTTATATGTATGTTATTGGTAGTGCCAGCCAGTTTAATGGTTGTTTCATACAGCCATGGTTGGTGCACTAGCTTTACTGTGCCATTGCGTTGTTCCAGTTCTTTGCACATGAACTGTCTAGAATGAGCTACCTAACCACTGCTCATTAGAAGAACACAAGTTAATCTTGTTGTAAAAAAAAGGTAAAACCTCTTTATCAAAATAATGTGTCACATTTGGACGAGGTGGCTGCGTTTGTGCAAGGTGAACCAAGCAATGGCAGATGCAAGGATATCAATAGCTACACTTGTCGGCAACCTAGCAGGGGTTTGTGGTATCTCAAGAACTAATCAAGTTGTTCCACCCTCAGGGCATGGTGCTAAAGCAGATGCAACGTCAAACAGCCCGGTTCACTCTCACCCCGGTTGTTTGCAAGTGTGTTGAACCACTACCCCTGGTTAAAGAGACAACAGTTGAATAAAGGGATTGACAACAAATTAAGAGCATTCTTAATTTGAGTCCCTACCGGACACAAGCCCCTCTTGTCCAAACCTTCAACCACCGGTACACTCACACCTCCATCAGACCATTGCTCCAACCAAAGGTTTCTGCCTAGATAAATAAGGGAGTTTATCCTTGGTCTTTGGAAGGCAGGGGTTTGTCATAAAATGTGGCCTTTGAAGCCCTTCGTGACTGTAAATGTGATATACAGCTTTACAAATACAATTGACTTGAATGAGGTATTCAAGTCGGAAGAGGCTAAATGGACACAGCTGAGATGGTGAGGTTTAGGTATTAGGTTCAAGATTAAGTTTAGTTATCAGGCTAGAGTTGGTTATGTTTTGGTATTGGTTTTACAGATTGCTAAGTTTAAGTATAGAGATTGATAAGTTAAGGTTGGAGAGGGTGATGTTCAGGCATTGGGTAAGAGGTGGTTAATTTTAGGTATTAGTTTAGAGAAGGTTAAAGCTACGGCTAAATTAAATGATTTGACGGGTTTATTACAGGCCTGCAACATCCACAGATACCAGATAATTATTTTGGGGATTTATGATTGAGAGAGAAAAAGAGAATTTCAACTAAAATGCCAAAAGAGTATTCTGAAATAAATTGCCTAACCTAGCTTTTAGTTTAGGTATTAGGTTAGACAAAAGTTTTACTTGGTGTGTGTACCTGACTTGTCATCTTTAGTGAATACCAAGTCTGAAATCGTAGGTTTTTAGATTGATGATCAGCGAACATTTGCACTACCACCAGTCAAATTAAATGAAATGCTTATAATTTGTTCTGATTCCTTTGTCTACCCGGAACTCTGTCGAGTAATTGTTATTGAAACGAGATAATGCAGCACCTTTGAGGTTGAAACAATAAAAAATATTCTGTAGCTACTCTAATTGGTTTTGATTGTATGCTTTGATTGATCTCAGGCTCACTTCTAAGTTGCTTTGTATTAAAGCGTCTGCTAAATGACCCAACCTAAATGTCTAGCTGATTTCCAAAAATAATTCCTTATCATTATAAATGTTATAACAAACAGTAGTATTTGCAGATCTGGAATCTATAAAATAATGTATTTTCTGTGGTTGGCCTAAGGTTTTCTGGGCCAAGCTGCAGTACCACAAGCAACCACCTTTATATTTTGGAAGAAAGCTGCCGGTCAAAATACATAATATAGAATGAAAATATCCACTTTTGTAAAAATATCCATATTACAAATGGCATTTTACTCATACAACAGGTACAATTAAACAAAGCTGCTTGTTTCATGTCAAACTCTACTGAACTTCCCAACCGTTGCTTCTTGATATAATTATTGTGGTTTTTTGTGATGTAATAAATTGTGTTCATATGTGAATTTCATAAACTATGATTGGGGATTACATGGACCAATTTGAAAAACTATGAAAAAATGCTCACTCAAATAATTGGTAACACTTTACAATAATGTAATGTACTTAATAAGCCAGTAAGTAACATTAGTTAACACAGTAATAAGCATTAACTAACAGTTAAAGTGGCAATCTCGAAGATTTTGTTTACAAATGTTATACATTTTAACTAAGGTAATGGTTTATTTGTAGATTATTTAACGGGGTTAGGGCTTACCCTAACCCACTACTAAGGATGGGAGATGGTTTGCCAGTGCAACCAGAATCCCTTCAATTAACAAGAACTCAACTACAATACAAAAACTTAACCCTTGCCCCTATGCTAACGATATATAATAATTCCTATTATAAACTAATGTTAATTTACGGTTAATTAATGTACCCTTATTGCAAAGTGTTACCAAAAAAGGTATACATGAGTGGTATTAATCCTATTATTTTGTTGTAACTTCCCTCTACCTGGGTTATCTACATACAATCGTCACCTGAGTATTGATGACATTAATGATAGGTCAATCTTAATAGTGTCACCACATTTGCATATAGCATGTTTTGCATTTCAATGATATTTGTTTTTTAATTAAATATTGTATAATTGATCCAAATGTATGAATTGTTTTATATATTCAGATATATTTACAAATATAATATAAACAGGGTCAAATGTAGTCCTAGTTGTAGTTTTAAATCCTGAATTGGGTAATGACAATGCAGAGTCACACCGTGCATTTGGCAAGTCATGTATCTCTGGTCTTAGGTTTGTCTACCAACAAATGATTGTCATAGATAGTACACACAATGCAATAAAGTGCTTTAATTTCTTAAGTCAGCTAGGTAATACAATTGAACATCATTGGGTTCTTGCTGCAAAAGCCACCCTTTTTTGTTGTTGTTATTTACCTGTTCATCTGCTATTTATGCATTTATGCAAGATGAAACTTCATTGCTCATTAGCACAGTCATTATTACTATTCAAAAAAGGTGTCTGTACTTACCAAGTGTAGTGAGGATTATGTCGTTGAATTCCAAAGTATTATGTTTGTAGGGGATCTGCTTGTTAGGTTTGGGGGCCTTTGATACCGTGGGTTCATCGGCACGGTACGTCAGAACGGTGGATGAGTTCCCCTGCATAACTTTAGTCGATATCAAAGATCCAGAAGGTCTCGCTCTTACTGTGAATTCCTGGCTTGCTGTGGTTGTTCTTATAGTGTTGGCCAAAGGGGGAGCAGATGAGAGTAGATGTGGAAATGACACAGGAAGTCCAAGTGTGGGGTCAGCTGATATGATAATTGGGCCCTGCTCAATGCGCTTCGGGTCTAAATGGGTTGGGGGCTCATACTCAAAGATCTTGTCTACAAATACCCATTTAAGTCCGGCAGTGCACAGAGCTAAGCTAAGGAGACAAGCTAGTATAGGTAGGATGCAGATTTTCTCAGAGCGCAGGCAACTGTGAATTTGTTCCATCTCAATGCACACACAGCAGGTACTTGACAAACTGCAAATTCCCATTGTCCATTCCCTGTCCCCCTCATCTCCACTACCACCACCCTCCGCTTCCCCCTCCGAACCAACTTCCCTCTCATCAGCACCAGTCACCGTCTCATCCTGCTTCTCGTCAGGTGCATGCTCAGCATCCGCATTTGAAATGACATTGGGGTGCTCAGTTCCTTCGGTCATTCTTACTGTCTTTTTGATCCAGGCTCTCTCGAAGCATTACCTATGAACTCAAAGCATCGTGAAACGGATGTCGTCCGATCCTTCCCGTAATGTATCCCATTGTCAATGTGAGGGGCTGGGATTACCAAAAAAAAAAAAAATGCTCTTCGCCCGAAAGGCTGACCTTGTTAGCAGTCTAGAACGTATTTAGGCAACTCTCTGTGCGATATAGAAAGTTTGTCATTGAGATGTATCCACCCAGCAGTCATATTAGCAGTCACTATCCCGGAATTAGATCCATAAAACGACGGTTGCCAATACAAAACCAAGTTGCAGGAGGAATTTAAACATTCACTCCTTTTCTTTTGTGGTAGGTATTGTCCGGCGTCAAACAGGGATAGCGGCAGCTGACTCACCTCAGCACTTGGGGAACAGAGGGAGCTGCTATGCACACTTCATAGAGGGAGGGCGCAGCATGGGTAGCGCAAAGAGGAGAGCAAGGCAGAAAGAATATCCAGACACTGCAGCAGAAGGAGAGACATACTGTTTGGTCCTGTAGCACGCACGCGGCTGCCGGGAAGGGGCTGAATCATTCGGGAGCGGCAGTGTCCTTCCTCTCTGCAAAGCCAAGGAAACAGACCGGAATCAGGGGCAGGATAGAGAGAGAGAGAGAGAGAAAGAGAGAGAGAGAGGCTTGCAGTAGCCTCATGGGATGGATGGAGCACATGAAAGGGATACACCCCTTTGTTTCTTCTGATGCCCCTCCTCTACCCTTGAGCTTCTCCCTAGTCTATATACCTCTCCAAATCCATCTGCCTTAACCTACCCCGCATCACACACATCCCATCCATTCTGTACATGAGCCCTGTCTGCCCGCCATCAGTCTGAGATGTACGTTCGAAAGCTGCTGTCCCTCCCCCCGCCCACCCGACGCCCCGATCCGACGCAAATGATTCAGCAAAGTTGATCAAATTAAAGGGAATCTTCGCAATTGCGTCTGGCTGCTGCTCCTCTCCAGCCTTGCTCTGCATGTTGCTTGCCCTATTGATTATGCTGACACACAGAAAGTGTGTTTATTTCAAGGGGCGGGAGCTGCTGAAACAGACATGTGATCTCTCCCGGAGGACCCAGTCTGTGGTTTATTCTCATATCCGTCTGTATCCGGTATAACACTATATAGGTCTAGGTTAGAGATTTACCGATTATAATGGAGACTCAAGTCCTATTTAGACACCGGGGGGAAGGATGAGGATCATTTTAATGTCATATCGTATACAGTGATTACAGAGGAAAGTCAGGCCTCCTATACTGATTCATTCTGCATAGAAACATACAACAAAACATTAAATACTTTGCCTTGGGCACGAATGTGCATCACATGTGTATTGTCTCTCTCTCGTCCCACTGAGGGTATATGGTTTGGGATCATCATTCATTTCTTACATCAAATTGGTGTGAACAGGCATTATTGGAGATAAAATCGTGTATCAGCCCATGATTACAATTTATATTCCATGACACCCTTCCTTGCGCTGCTAATAGGCTGGCAAATCCAAAGACCATCATCCGCCATCGAAGAGTGAGGCTAAAAAACACCACGTGTGGAAAGGTCAGGCCAATGGCACACTCCCCAGGGACACCGGAGTGAGCAGTGCCAAAGAATTAATAACACTAATGTCGTCTTTTGTGTGTGTGTGTATGGTGGGAGGGGGGGGTTGTAGTGCCCCTTTCAAATAATTAAACCCCCTGCCCCTCCACCACCACTAAATGCACACACACACGTGCACGCACAGACGCACGCACATACACAGTGTACGCTAAAAGCCATCCATCTCCCTTTTGCGCCCTCCCTCGGTAAACATATTCATTTTCGAATCAACATAATTCAAAATGCTTGCTGGAAGGAGGTTGCATGAAAATATACTAAACAAAGTACATGTAAACATGCATCATAAGCCCTTACTTACCTTAAAATCAATACACGTATTGGTTCGGGAAAACAAGGGGATATCGTGACTTGGATTTCCCTTTAAGAGGCCCACTTACAGAACACCATTAAGAGCTATCCGTCATATTCGCTTCAAACATCTAAATTTTTCTCTCAGCCTTTAACATGCGGAATTGTTCCGTATTTGCTGGTTATAGTATAGTTTTGTCAGGTGGCAAACATCATGACTTAACGTACCAAGAATTTATTATTAAATTATTATCATTTTGAGGTGGGGTCCATTCAGTGTATGTCTCTGATTACCTGGGAAAAGGGAACGTGAAGTCAAAATGGATTGACTATGGATTGCAGAGTACAGGACTGTGGGAAAATGTACCAAATCACAAAACATTTCAAACAAACATTCAAGACATGTTTAGCAAGTCTAAACACATACCATTGATGAACATAAACCTTGATTAGTTGGCTCATATAGTTATACCTGAGATGGTAATCGCATTCATATTTTTGCAAGGATGGCATTTAGCCATAGCATCTAAAAGTAAAAGGACAGAAAGCAGCAGAAATTACCTGTGTTTTGTTCATAACACGGCATTAGACGATTCGTTTTGGATTCAAAGATCAGAGCTGGAGCATTTTCTTTCACCCCTTCTTTACAACATTTGAGAAAAGATGGTACCATCGCAATTAGTAAATTATAAATAAGTCCCCTCTACGTATCATCAAAGGCCAAAAAGCTGCATGAGGCAGAAAATTTACATTTTACATTATGCATGATACATTTTTGGCTGTACAGTTCAGCCGGTGGAAACATGTGATATGTTTTCATCGTGAAGTATTTATTAGTTCTTAGGATACTTTCCATTGCGTTGGGCAGTCCTGTCCCCCTCCTCCCTCACCACCCAGGTGATGAAGGATGATGACACGAGTGCTGATCCCTCTTAGGGCCAGACGCTGGGAGAGGTTGAGCAGATCAGACATCCATCACCTCTTAAAAACCTCCTTAAGAGAGCGTGACAGGGAGAGAACGGAATACTGAGCATGCTTTAAATCATTCAATGTGGACAACAAGCTCTTTCAACTCTTTTTCATCCATCTGCTTAACAAATCAAGACAAGATGGAGGTGATAGGCCAGGTCCACAGTATGGATTCATTCCATTAGAGCTAGGGTGTTCCATTGTAAGAGTAGTGAGTTTAGGGTTTTCTTGAGGCTTCCCTAAAGAAGTCTGCCATGTTTCTAGGTCAGGGTGCTTCTGTTGCTCCTGCATTAATCATAGAATGGACCAAAAAGGGCAGCATGCAAAACACATTCAAAGTGTGTGCCGAGTCACCGGCCTCAAACAGGGCGGCAGGATTTGTACAAAATAAAAATCTAAAGGCCCTGATACTCTACGTCTTCCTCTCTCTTGTTTCTTCTGTTTCCCCAATTGAATATCCAACCTCACCACACAATTGTAAGTGTTACTGGCATTAATAAAGAATTAGCAGCCCATCGCCCTCAACATTTGAGATGAGCCGTTCACACAGTTAAGAGATCTATTAGTGGATAGCTCTGTAATCACCACTTATAATAGAGAGGGGCCCTAAAATGTTGGCATGTCTCTTTTAGACACAGGCCTTATTGCAGCTTTCCCACACACAAAGCAACATAGGGAAGATAACTATTATACCAGTTGTGGCATGGTTAAGTATTTTGTCTTAGCAATGACTCTTATTCAAAATTCAAATCCAATTCCAACCTTTAGCACTTATTTATTTCTGACCCTATGCATCACAGCAACTTGCTTGTATGTGAAAGCTTATTTGGCAACACTACTCTTTCGGAATGGGGTATCTAAATCACAGCATCTTGTACAGTCCATCCACAACGTTTCTTGGCCTGAAGACCAGCTGTCCATCAGCTTGGGTTTCTCTGTCCCATGGAGAACGCACGGTGTCTTGTGTCTGGAGCTACTGGGTTCATTTAGGTCATTTAATGTTGGGAGACAACTATGCCCAAGGCATGGTTGGGTTGTCATAGCAACCCACCTGCTCGGACTGGCCAATTCAGTTTAGAGTTAGTAGCACATATCCACCGAGAATTTGATGAGTCAGTACACTTAAAAATATTAAAGAGAAAAAATTCTCTATGACTATTATATATATGTTATCCTCTATAACATATTTGAACAATACCATTTTTTTGTTTATATATTTTTTAATTTCCCCAGTAACCATCTCTACAACAATATCCAGGGTATTCATTTCTTACGTTAGGTAATTTTTCTGGCTTGTATCGTTAATAAAATGTCTCTTTAATTTACATTACATAACCTATTTGGGATGTTCATGGCTTGTATTTATTTAACATTCCCCAAAGGCAAACCTCAAAATGGTGGCATTAAGCATATCTCTTAGCACTAAGTGAGGAATCTCTCTATATCAAGATCCTGCCTCAAAATAAAGACACGGCCAACACTTCTGGTGGAGGATTTTCTCCATCATGTACTTGCATTTGTCTTTTATCAAATTACCCCAGCCTCTGTTGATGTGGCTATCAGATTTTATAATCAAGAATTATAGCCACATATCATTGCATTGCAGCCCTGCATGTCGAGTTCATCTCGACATCTCGAGTTAAAGCAATTTCAAACCTAACTAGGACCAATCAGTGTGGGCACTGCATGTTATTTATCGTCTCTCTTCTCTCTTTCCATCTCCATCTCTATAGACCTTCATGTTAGGGTAAAGAGCAGTGGTCCCCACTGTAAAACAGCATTGATTTGCACACTCATACACAAAAACACGCAATGCAAACATTTGGACTACTTTAATGTGAAATCGTCATGCATGCCTACAGTATAGTTGGCACAAAGCAAAAATAAGTTTGACTAATTTCAAATAAAAAAAGAATAACCACTGACCAGTATGACTATGAAATAGCAAAAGCAGCAAAGTACATGTGGCAGAGCATTGAAGACTTTACATTTTCGTGTTCAATGTTCGAAATGTTGAAGGTTTGAAAAATGCACCAAAGGGCGATATGGTGCGATAACGGCTCCTCCTTTTGACCCTCACTGGGGCCTGTAGCCGTCTAACTTAGTCATGCAGTGGGAGACTGGCACAGCATCCAGGAATTCAGGGCTCTCTGCTGCATCTGTAGCTCGAGACTGCTGACACGCCTCATCCAGCGGCCAGAACCTGAGTAAGACCGCGCTTTCCTGTTCCCCCGTCTCCGGCGGCACGCTCCCTGCACAGTTAGTACTCCCCAGTCTGAACGTTGAACTCCGATAACCGCTTCCGGGGGAGAGGTGGCGCGACTGTCCGCTCGTTCCCAGCACGTCGCCGCCGTCCTCGGAGTCCAGCAACGGCTGGGTGGACTCGGATCGGCTGAAGGACGGCGGTTGTTGCTGTTGTTGTTGGGCGTGGAGCAGGGCGCCGGGGTTCTGACCCTTGTAGCCCTGAGAGGCTACCACGGAGGAGTACTGGACGGTGCTGGCCGTGGTTTCGCCCAGGTCCCCGCCTTCGTCGCTGTCCGACACGCTCTGGCGCGGCGAAGACATGCACGAGGAGTCCCCGATGCCACTGCTGTGCTCCTCGGAGAGGTATTTGTCCTTCTTCAGCGGCAGGCAGGCCTTGTCCTCCTCGAACACCGACTTCCCGTCCAACGTGTCGACCTCGACGACGCTCACGTCGACGAGGGCGTTGTCCTTCGGCGTGTCGTTCTGCGAGGGAGAAACATAACAGGGTTATTTTCATGGCGGTCACCACTACTATTCGAAATACGTTTAAATCAATAACTTTGCAAATTTGCTTAATGTTTTGGGAGCAGGGCTGGGTTAAAAAATGTATAATTATTAGATTCAAATTGATCTTCATTTGAACGATATTGATTCCTTAAATCCTTAGATCGAATAATTTTTTTTTTTTTTAAATCTGAATCGAATAGATTGGGGAAACAGTGGCCAAACCCAGCCCTAGTGAGTGTGGTTGCAAAGCAAGCCACACTATTGTTATCATGCGTCTTATTCTTTTTTTCCGTATTATTTAAATTTTTCTCCCGCCTCAGTTTCTGTAATTATCTGCTACTAGAGTTTTGGAGGTATAAAAAACGTGGGGGAAAAAACGCAGACATCAACAATAGAACAGTGACTGCCCCCTTTTTGAGCGGATAAGGACTCAGATTTATGACACAGATCTTCTCTTGATTCTTGACATTGAGTTTCCGCATTATATGTTTAAAGAGTACAAAACTTTTGTTTAGCCACTGAGACAATAATTCAATCCTAAATGCATAAATTAATACATTTGTGGCGCTTGTTAGTTATTGACTTGACAATCAACTAAATGTAGACATTTTGCTGACTTTCTTATCAACTTAAACTATGTTTCTTACCTTCAAACGGAAATCAGGAGTCCAGGTTCCAATTCTGCTATTCTCAGGATTAGGGATTTTCGGCCAGAAATTATTTTGGATTCTGAAGAAGAAGCAAGAGTGATACATTTTTATATTGCTATTTTAAAATCCGTGAAATAAATACTTTGATTGTACATTATTAGATATGTTTAAAGAAAACTCCTTAAAGCAGTATGATGCAATATCTCAACATTCCCAGAAAGGTACGTGATGAAAAGCAGCAAGGAAACGATAATGCAATGTATTGTGCAACGTGTTCCATTGCCACCCCCACCAACAATGAGTCTACAGCAATCTGCTGCTACTCAGTCCTGGTTTTGAACACTGGCCCTGCAGCCTGCCTCACCCATTTTTGCTAGACAAGACTCAGCATGAATGAAAAGCGGTAGTGGGAGCACTGCAGCACTTCTGTTGCACACAAGACTCTGAATCCTATTCCTTGGTCAGAATAGCTCTAAAGCGAGAAATGATCTACGGATGGGTCGCAGGCATTTTGCCAGACCTTGATTATAACAAAGAAGCCCGTGAATTAACTGATGTTTCATTGTTAAATCGTGTTTAAATGGCTTCATATTTCATTGAGTTTAGCCCCAATCGTTGCAGCTATTTGTTCCCACCATGTTTTTAACATGACATGAAGGCACTGGTGATAACTTCAATATTGGTCAACTAGAGGTTAAATTAAACGAATACCACATGTGGGAACTGAGGCTAGACAAGTTGAGATCCACTGCTCTAAATAGAGCACTAAGAAAAGTTGAATACAAATTAAATTCACTTTTTGCATGTATTTGATGTGTGGGAAGTGGAAGTATTTTAAGCCAAATATGCAAAATGGGCAAATGTTGCTTTAAAGGGGAGCAAACACATTTTTTGGGTGACACTATTTGATGATCTAGATTCACTTTAAACTTGCAGTTCACTCGGTAAAGGAGAAGTAAAGGAAAAGGAGAACTTACGAGTCTTGCTTGTAAAAGCACAGCATTGTTGTTACTAAAAGCAAAAACAGGAATCCAAGGCAAACTCCGACCACGATGCCCTTTAACTGTCCCGGTGCTGAATCAAAAACACAACACTTTCAGAAAGGAGACCAGATGAAATCACTCACTTGTTCACTCATTCCCTAATTTGTATATAGTGACCACTATTTGGTACCCTATTTAAGGAACAAGTAAGGCAGGGAATAGAGGGAATTGGAACACTAATCACATGCCGGGTTAAAAAATATATATATAAAATGGATGGTCACTGCAGTTAATATTTACATAGTGTTTTTTCATGATTTAATATTTCATCATAAAATCATAAAACCACTATGCAGCACAGGATAAAGTTAAGAGATAGTTTATAGAGTTGTTTTTACGGTGCATTATGGGTATCAAGTGGGTGTCACTATATAGGGAACCGCGTCTGTGCACCGATTTCAAACAGCTCTACAAAATGTTGAAACCCAAATAGTGCACCATAAAGTGAACGAACCCAGATGTATTCTTGCATCGTAAATTACCATAAACTCATTCATTTCTAAATATATAGATAAAAAGACAATAACGACCTATAGTAAAGTCCTTATTTACCGTATTTCGCAGTGTTGAACATGTGTTCTGTGCTGGTAGCTGAGCCTTGTATTGTCCATGCCTCAACCTTTGCCCGGTACGTTGTGTTACTTGACAATCCTTTCAGATGGTATGTGTAGGTGTCCGCTGGCAGTGGTATGACTGCAAATGAACAAGCAAAGTTCACATTCACATTTAGAAGGTCCCATATTCAATCTTTGTGTTTCAGGGCTTGACTTAACATTATGGCCACAAAGACATGTTCTACTTTCAGTCAGTCAGAACAAGCTTGTTCATATAGCACCTTTCAGAGACAGGAAGTCAGAATTTGACAACATCCTATAGCCTTCACACGAATGCAGCTATTTGTAACTGTAGAAGTTACTCTACGAGTATATGAATATCACAACTATATTAGTTAAGAATAGTCTCTCGCAAAAATGTACCCAAAAGATTATATAAATACCCGACAATGCAAACTACAAAATATCTAGGTCCCAAATCAACCCCTGTACGATATATAAAACGCAGATATCGCCGCAACCCTCACCTACACAAGCATCTATTTGTAGCCCAAAGGTCTGGTTTCACGAGTTAAATACATGGCCTGGGGAAAATGCTAGAGAGATGCATTCTCGGTTTTGCAGGTACGAGGTTCTGGCAAATAAACCCTAGGGGGAAATAAAAGGCAGCAGTAGCTGTGCTGTATAGATTTAGCCCATTAGTATGATAAATATATATATAAAAATAAGAGTATACTGCAGTAGCATCTCCCATGAAACAAAGGGGATACTTAAGTATGAAATACATTCCCCCTTGTTCTTCTTCAGCTCTTACTTCGGTAGGAGCAAGCATGATAGAATCAGGCTTGCTTTTCAAATATTGCCATTATAAAGATACGACCTACACCGATTATAATTATGGACATATTCCGGCCACTGATTATCTCTGTCAGGCTCTTACCATGCTTGTCACTTCCATTCACAGAGAAATAATACAAGGTGTGGTTCACTATGAAGCCACGCTGTTTGTCTTGAGGAATCTCATTCCAAACAAGCACCGCCTCGTTTCTTCCGATGGATTCCACTTTCACAATAGGAGCCTCTGATGGTGCTGGAAGAAGACGTGGAGAAATCAACCAAAACTACTATTGACTAAAGACAAGAACATAAGTTAGATAAGCGATTATCAAAGTGTTACGCTCTTACCTCCTTGTTCCAAATAGGCTGCTACGGTAACCGGCTGTCCAATCCGATCAAAGTATAACGGGTACACCGAGATGTTGTAGTATGTAAAATTCTTCAGGTCTCCTAACGAGAAAACCAAAATATCATAAAGCGAGTGAAATATAGACCGAATCTTTACGCTATTCACACGTTTTCAGAATGGACACGTTGGATTCATTACCTCTGATGACCGTTTTTGATGAGTTTCGAGGCTCTCTCTGCCAGTCCATCTGTCCGTCCTTTACAGACACCCACTCCACAACATACTCTGACAGAGTATACTTGGGTAAGGGACCCCCAGCTGAAGAGTTGTGTGGCTGCCATTCGATCAATAACTGGCCCTTCTGGCTTAACCACGTGAGGTTGTTTACTGGTGGAAACTCTGAATCATGCACAGTAGAAGACACATCTACATGATGGAATTATATATCAACTATCAAAAAGTGCAGAACTGCCGAACCTACTGGATATTAAAGTGAGACATTTGAAACGGGGGGAAATCTAAAAAAAATATGCAACAATGAAAACATTATACATAAAATACAGCATCAAACAGAAAAAAAAGCCTTTGACCGTTTCTGCCATTTTTCATTGAAGTTGGATGTCTGCGGTATCACTTTCTTACCGTGTTCATTTCGGAGGATTTTTAACAAAGCCTTAGGAGATTCTCCCACAGAATTGTGGGCAATGACTTCGACATATATAATCGGGCCCTCAATCTGTGTGAGATCAATCGGGATCCTCCGATTTGATTTCTGCTCCGATTCTGTTCTGTTCACCACAACCTTCTCCCATTGCTGGTCTTTAAAACTCTTGATGTCAAATCTTTTGATCTTTCCATAGGACAATACAGGATCCTAAGAAGGAAAAGCAATATAAATAAGTATAATTTAGAATCTATGATGAAATTGATAACAAAGTATGGAAATCTCTTATCTCTTGTAGCTAAAAACAGATTTCCCATCTAAATCGTAATCACTTCATGTGTTAAATACATACATGTTTTTTTGGTGGCCAGTTACACACCTCTGCACTGGCAGCACTGTGACAATATATACAAATAAGCAAGCAACTCCTGCCATATAATTCCAAGAGGATTGGATCGTTAGTACTCCAAGTCCTGATCGCACAATTCTGATGAACTCTGGTAGCGTGGTGGTCTTTGAAGACTTGTATGAATTACTTTACTGATCACCATCATGCATCGTTGAGCCATCAGCGGACTTCTGTTGACTGTTTTGGCCTGCCTGAACTATGGCAAGGTTTATTTGATGGTTGATTTGACTGTGAATATTTACCTTACAAAGTATATGAACCGTCTGCTTATTTCCACCTTCAGTGTTGTATATTTTCCGCCATAAGTCTGGTTTACTCCTTGGCTCTAGATTTTTTAAAAAGAGCAAAGGCACAGAAAGACCATTTACAACAAATACAAAAATGTATGTTGGAGGATATCCGCAACATCAACTTATTGTACCTATATCATTGATTCTGGTAAATCATTATTTTTCTCATGTACATCAAATGATACAATTAGGCAATTGGGTAAATTAATACTCATTATTTTGGTTTGAGTGGTTTAACTTGTAGAGATATGGCTAAATCCATTTGAAAATCTGAAAGCCGTCAATAATAATTATTATTTTCCAATATAGATTTGCCTATATTCGAATTTGAGCAAAAAAAAATAGTATGCTGGAGTATGCTGTATTACATCACAACCCTTATAAAGTTAACTTTTGACGTTAACGATATTGAGTTTGCCAGACATCTCCATCAAGGCGGATTCCATTTAACCGTCATTGTAGTACAAGCCAGTGAAGCAAACCGGATAGCTATATGCTCTGCGTGCTCCCAATGGAAATTTGATCAATTAGGGCATATTATTGAGGTGTATTTCTGAGACTGTTGTTGTAGAGCTCTCCTTCCTTGCATGCACATGATTAGCTGTTCAGCCTAATAACAACACAAAATGAATTTTATGAACTTGTCTAAAATAAAATTGAGTCCTATTTGAGGAGAGTGAAAAACTGTTAAAAATAATATGGTTTTTCTTGTTCCTGTTTGTGTGTCGTGCCACAAATATGAGGCAGAATTCACCCTCCATATGCTTTGCGGTTTAGACCAGACAATTTCTTTGGTCAGGCTTAAAGGGGTGATATTATGCCACCAGGTGTGAGTGTGATTAGCCATTAAAAGCCGTTTGAAAATCTGCCTTTTCCTGTGTTTTAGTGATATCACAAGTGGGAGTGTCCACCTAGATGCATGCTGGATAGATCAGTCTACCAGCCTAACCAGTGGACTGTAGCAAATGTTGCATATCTATCCATCATACATCTAGGTGGACACTCCCACTTGTGATGTCACTAAAACACAGGAAAAGGCAGATTTTCGAACGGCTTGTAATGGCTAATCACACTCACACCTGGTGGCATAATATCACCCCTTTAAGCTTCATCTAGTGGAATTTGTTGACTGTGGGTTTCGAGTATACCTACGAAATGTTTTACTCTGAACTTGTTATACGTACTGTCCTCTGGTGTCCTTCCAGTAGCATTATTACTCCATTCACTCCAATAACCAAAGCCCTCTCGATACATTTTGCATCGCACTTGAGTGTCATAGCATGTGTCTGGTCGGAGGTATTGTAGCCTAAAAGACAGGCTTTCCGTCGCAGTGTCTGCAAGTGGTATCTGAAAGAAATCACAATTACTCTTAAATGACTCAATTACAGAGGAATTATGAACCCATTTAAATTTTGTTCAACTTCTTTTTATTAGGATGAACATTTTATCAAATATGTTTTATGAACATTTGAAATTCAATATTCTTACATTGATAATGTACAGTTATAATATACAATAACGTATATCATGAACGAAAGAACAGTCAAACTTACCTCACTCCACGTAGGAGAGCCATGTTGACAGTATCTGATGTGATAAATCAGTTTCACATATGCCTTTGCAATAGGCTGTGTCCAGTTTATCAGAAGCGATGTAGGAAAATGGTTCTCACTGATGGCATTCACGTTTGATGGTGGATTTGTTTTCACTGTAGAAGAGCATCCAGACATTATGAAATATTGACATAGCCTTATGTCAACCTAGCACAGCTACCACACAAACTAAATAAAGAAGTATCGAAAAATAACTTTCAATGTAAATTAGCTGTATTATTATATTTTTCTGTTTTTACCTAGCTACAAAAAGCTTTTCTGTCGCATTTGTATTGGTGCTTTCACCATACAATTGTTTTTTTTATAACGTCAACTCTTGTCCGTTCAAACATGCTGAA
>OMKX01078035.1:0-24292 GCA_900302425.1 Brosme brosme
ACAATATACATTACTATATATATAATATTATTATTACTAATACTATTACTATAGCTATTATATGCTATACGATATTATACAATGGTACATTATATATATTTTAAGGGCCTGAGCAATTGACTAATTCTATTTAAAATCAAACATCCTAGTCACAAAAGATTCACTTCAATATTTAAAGTGATTGGTATCGGTACACAATTAAACATGTCTATAGTGTGTGTACATCGGTGTATTTATAAGGGGAGCAGGAAAACGGCACACACATCGTGTCATCAATGTAGGTTGTTTGCTGGTTGCCAGTGGAGCCGCTCTCCCCGAGAGGATAGAGACAAAGGAAAAAGGCAGGGAGAGGGAGGTGCAGAACGGCCTATCTCAGGCAACATTCACACCCTCGCACCGTATTCACACACAACACACAAACACCCTCACAATACACCGACTCACATTATCTCTCACGGACACACACCTTCTGGCTCCCGTACACACACATACACCGAGACGTATAAATGTATAACTTTAGCTATCAGTCACTATCACACCGTTTCCCACAGGGATGCCCAATGTGGACGCTCGACAAAGGGACTGAAAGACAAAAGGGGGAGACTAAAAATGGCGAGGCATCGAAAGACAAACTCATATCCAGTGGTCAATGTCTGGTGGTCTATAGTTGAGAGTTGTTTCTATAAGATGTATACGTATAATGCTGTCAGTACAAGTCGTTTGAGAAAAGACAGAGCAGTATTTTAATTAAGACTAGGGGGTAAATAATAAAGGAAGTGAAAAGTGAGAAATTGTTATTAATCCAAATCATAACACATACACTGTATAAAGCAAACATGAGGCTTGGGTGTTTAGTTTCATGTTTCACCTTTCTTAATTATGACTCATTTGTTGTAGGTTTCATATGCCCGGCCAAGCTCGGCTTCCATCCGTGATGCCAACCTCTATGTCAGTGGCCTCCCAAAGACCATGAGCCAGAAGGACATGGAACAGCTCTTCTCCCAGTACGGACGCATCATCACATCCCGCATTCTAGTGGACCAAGTTACAGGTACAGACTTACTTCATGAACTACCTGTCCCGGTCTAGCCTACAGCCTTCATCCCTGTCTTGGAGTCTTAACTAGCCACTATGCTTAAGCATGTGCCGGCCGTTGTGGCCGGGCAGAGCCCTCACCCCGCAGGTACTAACGCGGCTTGTTCTTCGTAACCCGGAGCAGGCATATCGCGGGGAGTAGGTTTCATCCGGTTCGACAAACGGAACGAGGCGGAGGAAGCCATCAAGGGCCTGAACGGGCAGAAACCCCTGGGCGCGGCGGAACCCATCACCGTCAAGTTCGCCAACAACCCCAGTCAGAAGACGGGCCAGGCCCTGCTGACCCAGCTGTATCAGACCGCCGCCCGGCGCTACACGGGCCCGCTTCACCACCAGACCCAGCGATTCAGGTACTGAACCCTCTGCCGCCACCTTTCAGACACATGACCTCAACGCCATTGCTACTAATAAACATCACTGTGGGAAAAACCCTATGATTGCACTTGATAATAAATCACGGTAACCGTTGGATACTATAAGACAAATCACCATCCAACCAATTCCCTATGGCGTCATGTAACAGGAAATAATTTTAATGTTTTTGGTGATATATATCTCGACCAAATAAGGAGTTTTTTAAATGAACACAACCAAATGACTGAATTATTAAATATACAGTGTGACATTTTTCAATGTAGGGGGAGGTTAATGGTGCTCATCCTGTTTCCTTCTTACTCTTTCTCTCCGACTTTCTTTGAAACTGCAGCATCATCCCTCCATTTGGAAAGGGACCAGATCCAAATAACAGCACAAAACCAATGTAAGAGACCAGATTTTGGCACAAGCACAATAACAATAAAAGGACGACAAATCATGGTTTTAAATAACATCATGTTGACCTCTTTCAAATTAAATTAAAGCTAACTGGTGTATTACTTTTAAAAATGTAGGCATTTTGTGGAATTAGCGCAGTCAGGATTTGTTCAATCTGGCCGTGCTCAGATTGAAAACTAGAGGATTTAAAAATCGACATAACAAATCTCGTCAGTTTGAAGCGCATCATTTCAGCTAGATCTGACTCAGAAAATTAGCTGGCAGAGAGCAAGTGGAGTGATCCAAAGACCATATTCAAAACTATTTCAGGGTGAAGACAATTCAAATGAGATAAGATTTTAAATTCACGCTGAAAAATGAATACCAAACCAGATGCATACTCAAATGCGGTTACTGCCGTTGCCACGCCATCAGTTTGATGATTGGATGTTTTGGAAGGCATTATGCGTTAAATGCTGCAATGTAAAGGGTGCCCTCTAGAGCTTGGTGAGGGAACTGCATGTGAAGTGAAAGTCCCCGGTCCTTGTAGAGCTCACCACTAACTTCTCCATCCCCTTCATTCTCCTTTTTTGCATTGCAGACTCGACAATTTACTAAACGCCAGCTACGGAGTCAAGAGGTAAATGCCAAAGGTGTACTATCAAAAGCATCCACATAAAAAAGACAAAAAAAAATAGAATCAGCCTCAAACAAAGTGCCTGGAAGACCACCTGCTGACCTCCTTTTAAAATGCAAGACAATAGCCCTAATTTCCTATTCACTCCGGTCGGTGCTTATGTGAAGCTATGATAGCTAAGCAGAGTAGCATCTCAGACAGGCACCTGACCGCAGGGTATTCTGGCATGGCTTTGTTGAAACCCTTTTGTTCCTTTTTTGTTTTGATGAATGGAACTGATTTTTTCCTGTATTTCTTTCTGAACTAACATTGTCAGTTTCAGTTGCTTTAATGTCCCTTTTTTCCACCAGCATGGATACATACCAGATTCCGTTTGCGTCTCCTCTGTTTGCTCCAGTTTTTCCGTATGATTTGATTCTGATTTGCTTTTCATCCCTCTCTAGGTTTCTGTGTTTTGTTAAATATTGTGGTTTCCGTTCAACATAGCGATTTATTATGTCTGATTTTTACAGAGGCTTTGGTCAGCAGAGACATTGACTAAAAAATATGCAGTTTGTGTGGGTGTCCATGTGCCAGTGCACACAGTGTTATTTTATATGCAAGCAGGTAGTGTGCAGCCACTGTGGTGCCCACACACATATATTTATCTACTTTATACAGCCGAGGGGGCTGGAGACGGGGGGGTCCCCTGACTCCATGCACGACTACAAAGCCTTATCGTGTATCCCAGCTACACGCCCCATAAGAGACAGTATAGAGCGCTGGATGCTGTGTGGAACTTCAGAATGACACCCATGGTAGTTCTCCTTCTCTCCTTCCCAGATTCTCCCCCATCACCATTGACAGCATGACCAGCCTGGCGGGGGTCAACCTCACGGGCCCCACCGGCGCCGGCTGGTGCATCTTCGTGTACAACCTGTCCCCGGAGGCGGACGAGAGCGTTCTGTGGCAGCTCTTCGGCCCCTTCGGCGCGGTCACTAACGTCAAGGTCATCCGTGACTTCACCACCAACAAGTGTAAGGGCTTCGGCTTCGTCACTATGACCAATTACGACGAGGCGGCCATGGCCATCGCTAGCTTGAACGGCTACCGCCTGGGCGACCGCGTGCTGCAGGTGTCTTTCAAGACCAGCAAGCAGCACAAGGCCTGAGACAGATGGGTTGCCACCACCACCAACATCATCTCCTCCATTCTGCTTAGAGTACTTGAGCTAGCTCACTGCTACATGGGCTCTCTCTCTCTCTCTCTCTCTCTCTCTCTCTCTCTCTCTCTCTCTCTCTCTCTCTATCTCTCTCTGACACACATTCATAATAGCCCTTCAAATTCCGACATGCTCTAGCGACACACACACACGAGGGACATACACACCAGGCAATGAGACATATCTCAAATCAAAGATACAGAAGTCAGAGTTTCGAAACACACTCAATAGTGGAGTTGTTCCTTTTTTTTTTCTTTCTACACAACATGCGAGCCTTTCCCCATATTTGCCTGGATTGAATTAGTAGGCATGAGTGGTCTTTATAGGGGGTGGGTATGAGAGGAATATATAAAGGAGACAGTCTAAAGAATGTGACAGAGAATGTGTGCGGAGTGCTTTGATTGAATTCAGGCAAATAATGAAATAACTGCTGAACAAAACGATCAAAATTCTAAATGAACGATTATGTGCAATTTACCCAAACTCTTACCCCCACCATCTCTCCTGACATCTTGCTGGAGAGGATGTTGTCACTTTTTTACACTTGGGCATTTTGAATCAGCGATTCTTTTTAGATCAAAGTAAAATAAATTTAAAAAACAGTGTTCTCTTATATACGTATATTAAAATATAACTATATATTCAATATTTAAGGTGGTTATAATAGCCGAGTATGTAAGCATTTTCTAGAATCTTTGACTGCTGTTTCCAGAGTCTGCATTAGGTGGTGCCTAGTGTATAGACAGTTTCTCAACCATATGAGAGCTTTTGCTCAGACCCAATACTGAGGTTAACAAATGGATACTGGTCACCGAAATGATTAGCCTGATTAGCCATTAGAATGCTCTTCCCTTCAAAAAAAATCTCCCAACTACAACAGTTCACTAATCACCGGTTTATCACACATTTAAACAGATTGACAAGGATTTGCAAATATTTGCCCATCAAAGCAATGTTATCTATTCACATATTGAATTCAAACACAGGCAGACTCTGCATTGTGTCAGATGGTAATGATCATTTGTTTTTATAATTACAATAAGCAAGGCAGGGAAAACCTCTTCCACCACAAGACAATTTAAAGAAAAATACCGGTTTTCCACTTTTTGAATAGTTTTTTTTTAAGATCCATGTATAGTACAAACACATCTACATTTGTGAAGAGATTACGGCATGAAATTAAGATAAGTATATGTCAACAGAATATGTGATGATTTCCAGATTAAACAGGCCTCTGATCATTTGTATGAAACAGAAATGAAATGGGTAGACTTCAATTTGCCAAAAGAAATATACAAAACTCAAGATCACCGGTATTTGTCTTTAAACTGATGCTCAAAAACAATCTTTTCTCGTAGACGAGGCAATAGTTTTATATATCTATACGTGGAATAAAAAAACCTCTCTTAAAACTAAAATGCATACAGCAAATGAAAATCCCTGCTGTTCCAACACCCTGGATCTGAACAATGACCACCTGACAATAATCGTATTAGCACTAGGGAACCCTAGAGAAAACAGCTTGTTGCCAGCTCCTCAGGCTTCTCCAAACAGTTTTTGTTTTAACCCTTCAAAAGCTTCTCAGATTAAAATTCTTGCTCTGAAAAAATTGGATGGACAAAGACAAATCAGGCCTTGAATTTAAAAACAGTGTCGTAAAATATGCTTGTGTTCATGCACTACCACCAATATAGTATATCTTAATGTATCCCCCGCCCCCCCCAAAACCCAACAGCATGGAAATTATCTATGGTGGTATCACTGATGGAACATTATGCCAACTACAACCTGTCATGCTGAACTATGTGTTAAGAAACCCTTATTTAGGATTTACCATGGGAAGAGGTATTGTCTTCAAATACCAAGTTGTCTGCACATGAGAATGGAAATAAGGTCAACTATATTCAAGACATTTTTGCTTTTCTAAATGACGCTGTGTTAGCCAAAGAGGATGACGATCTCTTTGAAAGGATTACATTAGAGATAAATCTATTTTTATACATACAAAAGAACAAGACCTTGTGCTGAATTTTTACAGATTCTTAAGCTTGGAAAAATTGGGGCGATCGCATGGCTTTTATTTTAAACCCTCGGATCTTTACAGAACGATGGGGGAAAAGGCATGCGGTGTATGGGTGGGAGTTAGGGAAGGGGCATAGGAAAGTTGTATCTCAAACTTAACTGTTCAACCATATCAAAACAATTGAGACTTAGGAACAAAAAACAAAGTTGATGTATACAAGCTAAACAGTTAGGGTTAAAACCTGATAGATGTTTCTACATCTTTACTTTACAGTGTGCATTCACACTCAATTCTCTCATCTCTAGGTTGTGTATAGTGTTGCTACACTGATGGTGCAGTGAGCTAAAAGTGCTTTGACTTGAGAATCCCAGACTAAGCTGCAGTGAGATGGTTTCATTGCCCAGCTGGAAAAAATATAATGGCTGCAAAAAGAAAGGTTAAAAAGGCAGATTCATAATAAACATTGATTCACATTCATCGCAATTGGGTAAATTTAATTTTCGCCAAAGAATTACATAGCAAGCCGGTACCAAGGCCAAAATTAAGACTTACTATATTATCCTGACTGCAATTGTTCCACTAAACGTAACTCTTTATTGAATATGGACCCTCTATAATTTATGTTAATATTTTTGAGCATCACAGTTGTGCATATACCAAAACTAATATCAATCAAATAAGATATAAAGTAGCAACAAACCCCATTTGCACGTTTCACATAGGCTTAGAGATAAATAAAAAGGCATATCAAAAATAATTGAGTGACGAATCAGATCACTTCCTGACAAAACAAACATCCAATATCAAGTGTATGATCCCCCAATACTGATAGTGTGTGCTTTTAATTTTTTTTTATCTATTCTTAAAACTGGAAATATTACACCATGATAAAAACGTACCATGGACTTTTTTCCAAATTATTATTATTAATCATACCATTTCATTCCCTATTATATCCAAATGATTATTGGTGGTGTGAGCAGTGCTAATCACATGAAAGGACTAATAGTAGCTATTTTGAGTTCAGGCCATGCAAGAGAATAGGTAGCACAGGGGAGCATTTGGCCAGACCTTGAAATAGAAATAGACAATAGGCAAAGTTAACTAGAGCTGTTGACCTAGCCATGTCCAGTCTACTATAGTCAAACAAGAAACAAATCAGTGCAAAATGGAGCCGTCACACACAGTCCAAACAGACCCTCATCACTAACATAATATAAAGCCGTAGAAAGCCAGGATAATGGCAGGAGACCACCCAACCACACCGCTTGAACAGCAACAATAATCATTTAAACAAAAAAGACAAAAAAAACAACCTTTCCTATGGAACAGTAAGTGCAATGTGCTTTGTTTTTATATTGACTGAGAACAAATGATATATATTTTTTAAAAAACAAATTAAACGTCACACTGAAGTGGTTTGCAGAAGAGCAAAAACGATCAAATATACAAGAAGAAGAAAAAAGCCAGATTATTAAGGGCATCTAACAAGTAATGAAAGCTTTGATCTAATCGATTCATTTTTAAATGTCCATAATCCCCTTACTATGCCCCGATTTGTTGCTCAGACCAGGCAAGCTAATAGAAACTGCATATTTGGCTGACCTTACGAAGCAATTATAAAAGACCTTGAAAGGAATACTGTCTAATATATCATTCGTTTTAGCCCGTGTCAGTTTCAAATATCATTTTTTCCCTGTGATTTATCGATTTACTTTACATATCAAGACTCACTTGTTAAATTAGCATTTTTGTGTTGTTGATGTTACCATAGAGGAGACACATTGGTCAAAGATTTTGTTTGGTTGCTTTGGTTGGGTACAATTTGTTATTTTTTATACCATTATTTAATTAGTTGCAGTTCTTAAAGTGTATGCAGATTTTAGACTTAGTTAGAATTTTATTTTTATTTCAATCAAACTGTGTTTAATTGTGTTTGTAAAAGTCTGTGGTAGCTTTTGTTGCAACATAAAATAATTTAAACAGAAAAAATTCAAGATAGCGCCAACAAACTTGTATTATTTGGGCGACTTTAAGCTTGTAGTTTTAACTTATTGTTAACTTAAAAACTATTTATTATGATTATTATTATTGCCTCGTATAAAGTATGTTTTGTGTATATTTATTGTTTATTTCATTATATTTGCAAGTTTAAAAGATTTTAAGTTTGCCAAAATTGTGGTTACACCATTTCGTTTCTTAAAAAGGGGGACAACTAGATAAAAAAAAACGCTTTAGAAGTACGATTTGGAAATGTTCTCCATAGTCAAAGAATGCACTGCTATATTAAACTAATTGAAGTGTATAAACATACATGCTGTGTGCTAGATGTTAAGCCTTTACTGCCTGTGTTCTGTTTGTCTTGTTCAATGAAAATCTTTTGATTATTTAATCTAATCACAGTCTTGTTTTTTCCAATCACTCAAATAACCCGATTGTTTTCCGAAGGGACATAAGGAGGGACTCAAAGGGCGTGGCTGAAGCCTATTGCAGGACTCCAGTTACAAGCCAGAAACATATGTAATGTCCAACGCTCGATGACCTCTCAAGAAGCCTTCCTGTCTATGCTGTTTGGTTTATATTTATACAGTGAAAGTAGGGCTACTTTTCCCCAAAGACTACAGCATAGATCCGAGATCCTCTTTGCGATCGATTGAATAAATGGAAACAAGAGATAGTGTTTCATATGAGGCTAAATGCATTGGGAATACCAGCTGAGAGCTGAGCTCACAGCTCCAATTTCAGACCATGAGGCAGCAGCAGGAAAGTTTTTTGGGAGTGCCGGGCGTTGGGTTGGCTATGTGAGGGGGGTTGAGTGGTCCTTTGTTTCTCAACCAACTGTATTTTGTGTCTATTTATTTAGAAGAGGGGACACAGTAACATAGTGATGTTTTCTTACATTTTCCTGCAATGGTAGAACAAATCAAAAAGGTTCAAAAACGATCAAAACCGATCTGCTGACACCAATGTCAGTGGAAGAACAAAAAATCTCATACTTCCAAACATGACCAAAACAAACGATGACAAAATTTACGAAAGAAAAAAAATAAACCTGTCAGTTTAGTCTAGGATATTTATTACTGGGATTTCAGCTGAAGACGCTTGAAGACTTTTTCATGGAATTGTTTAATTATTTGTACTTTACATGCCAGAAAAAAATAAAAGTTACAAATCTGAGTGACTGTTTTCATGGATCTCCTTGTCAAAACTATAATTGATATTATGACCAACCATATCAATTTCAATATTATAGGTTGCCAACATATGCACAGCCTATGACTTTGCTGTAAGACAATATGACAAAAGACTAAAGGAATATAGGACAACTCATTCTCTTAAAGTCTTAATATTTTGTATTGGTTTTAAATAGAAAATCATTTTAAAAAGAGACAGATTAGACATAATGCACAATGATCCATACTATATACTTGCATACTCGCTTTCAAAAAACTGGAAATGGTTTGGAATATGTTAAAAACAACTTTATTTTTAATGGAATGGCAATTATTTTTACAGTTTTACACAGGGATAAAACAAACTAGACAGCCTAGAAACTCTGAACTAAAGAAAGGAAGTCCCACATGGATCTCTGCTCAGCTTCTTGCAGAAGAGGTTGCTGCCAGTGGTCCCTTTAAAAGCAACCTGAAAGGGAGAGCAAACATATAAACTCGTTAACCTTACAGTCACCATTCATACTCATCTTGTAGCTTTCTAAAGGCCTTCATAGCGATAGCATCTGCTATGAAGCATTTGATGCAACAAATAGTTTAATACAATATTAAATATATGCATGACATTCTTAAAGGGGTGATATTATGCCACCAGGCGTGAGTGTGATAAGCCATTACATGCCTTTTCCTGTGTTTCACAACTCACAAGTGGGAGTGTCCACCTAGATGTATGATGGATAGATAAGCAACATTTGCTGCAGTCCACTGTGTAGGCTGGTAGACTGATCTATCCTGCATACATCTATGTGGACACTCCCACTTGTGATGTCACAAAAACACAGGAAACGGCAGATTTTCAAATGGCTTGTAATGGCTAATCACACTCACACCTGGTGGCATAACATCACCCCTTTAACTATAACCCCTACATTGTGACAGGTAATCTTTACTTAACATCCATTATCGGTATCGCCTTACCATAAAAAAACAACGTTAAACACACGATTTAATGCTTTATTTCAAACAAAAAATGTGTCAAAGCATAAATAGCCTTGCTAGTTTGTCTTTTTTTTTTTTTTAAAGGGAAAACTAGATCTGACATACATTAACCGCATTATTCAATTGTAAATCATTCCAGTGAAAGGACTCAAATTAAGTTACAATTACCTCACGCTTCCTGCTCTGCTTTCCTTCAACTGGGGGACTAGTATCACAAGAGATCTTTCCTCAAAATAAAGTCAATTTTGATGGTGCGTGGAAAAAAAACCACCCGCTAGAATGGTTTTAAGTGTAGGAATAGAGATCATGTTACTCCGCACATACTTAACACTTTTACAAAGTGAAGCACAACTCGTCCTTTTTTTTACTCCTTATTTAATCCTGACCCTGATCCTGATATCGGACCCAATAATGGCCTGAATGACTCGCCAATGCTGCATGCTCAAACGCATGCTTTAACTTACCGCTCGCAGTGAGCCTAAAGCTCTGTGTGATCGTGGGGGTTTGAATCCAAGTTTGGGGGCTCCTGGCACACAGCAGGGGTGGTGAACTCCATGAGGTACTCGCAGCGGCTGGGCTCCGAGACGGACATCACCACCGTCTCCTTGCCACAGGTGAGCTTCACCTGGAAGGGATAAGGGCACCATTAACGGCTGTGAACAGTGTCCCCGTGCTGTCGACATTGACGACAAGGGCTAAGTGGAATACTATGTGGAGAAGCCAGACGTACCATGGTGGATCTGTTGGGGCCCTGCCAGCACCCGGTGCCGTGGTCGTACTTCATCTGGGAGTAGAGGTTTTCCTCTGAGCCGGACCACGACCCCCAGGACCTGAAGGAGGAAAATATGGTTAAATAGGAAAGGCAGGGGAAGAACGAACAGCAAAGACAATCATTACAATATGTGATGAAGAAACTGCAGTGTTTACTTACCCAAGGTTGGTTTCAGATCCCCCAAACTTGGGTTTCTGGGATACTCGGTTGAATGGACACAATCTGTAGATGTACCTTTAAATGAAGAAGAAAGCTGAGTGTCCTCTGACTAGACGTATTTGCCGATATCATGGATTTCACTAGTCTGTAGTGTGAACTTACTCGCTAGTAGTTAGGTCGTAACATTGGCCATAGAGGTAGGCAAATTCAAAACTAGGTCCGAAATCAAGGGAGATCTCTTTCTCCAGGCCCCTGCAGAAACAGAAACCAAGTCAGAAGAGTGTCATTTAACAACCAAAACTGAAATATCCTATATTTTCCAATCCCCATTGAAAACAATGCAATGTGAATAAAGCACATACTATTGTGAAATCAGAGGAATAGGCAGATTTTTGTGGATACATCGCATGACGATTATTATTTATGGGAAGCAAGTCTATCCATATTCATCCAGGAAGACTCACTTGATTTGATCATCCACTGCACGAAGAGCTCTTTCCGCCTCATCAAATTCATCCCTGGCTTTCTGGGCAACTGGGATTCAGAATAACTTGATTAATGATACACCATCACAGAAAACATCCATTAAAGCCATTTACATTGAGGTATGCGCACATGTACGTCTTCCCGCACACACACTCATTCAGCTGTGCATTTAAACCCACACTTAAAAGTTATGTATCCTAGAGCTTCCAAAGTGATCTCATTAAAATGTGGAAAGTTGTTTTCATTCGTCGAGTTCATTTAGCTGTTTTGAAACGGATTCAATAAAGCATCTGCCATTATACATTAAAATAGCCATAAGGTATAGCTATTAAAACACAGGCAATTTTGTATATTTAATACCATTGTAGTTGCAATATCTTAATGTACTTCAGGATTTTTATACATCTATAACCCCAGCACTTAGCAAAAACCAAAAGATTGGTTCTACAAAGTTGCGCTTAAAAAAAAAGGGTGATGAATAAACCTTGCATTTCAAAACAATGAACAAAAACTTCCATCCATCAAACAAGTGCTGAGCTATCGGAAAACAAACGCACTTCCCTGCAGTGTCAGCACCTACTCAGGCAATCAGCTCTGGGAATGGAGGCGTGTGTTGGTAAAAGCCACTGATATACACCAGAGACATTCATTGAATCAAGCACTCACCGTCGATGAGGCTCTGGGTGCCTTGCTCATATGGTGGCATCGCCTGCTCGTCCTCCTCTGTTGTTTCAGTGGGCCGCACCGTGGGTGGGATCTGCAGTACAGACAAACAAACAAACAAACATGTAAACAAGCAAACAAACAAACATAAACACAGATCGGGTCAGCCACTGCAAATATAATCAAGAGAGTTTCACTTTTAGGCCAGAAGGGGATAAAACAAAGCAAACTCGGGGCATCCTACTTTATCGTCCTCGTCGTCCGCCTCCTCCTCGTCTTCGTCGTCTTGGTCCTCGTCCTCGTACTCCTCAGGAATGTCCTCGTCGGGGTACTGCTCCGCGTCGTTGTCGGGGGCCGTCTCCCTCGTGTCCTCGGGGGTCTGGGGATCCTCCGGCGCGGGGATGTCTGTCTGGGCCTGACACAAGCGGAGGTTTCAGGTGAAATAGCAGGACCTCTAAGGCTGTTCACACGTGCCTGTGGTCTGGCCTTTTCGTTTTCAGTCTGCCCTGCAATCTCGCGACTGTTTAGTTCTACATAAAATTTACTGTCAAATTTGGTAACCGTATTCTATGGTGCCATTTGTGGCAAAGTTGGTTTCAACTGGTCGAATTGGTAGTGCACAACTCGGACTGTAAAGACATCTTTAATGGCTTGAATCCACTTAAGTTGATTAAAATATTGAATTGATTTATACAATGTCAATGTCGTTAGTATTTGTGGAGATGATATTGAAAATGGTTCTGGCATCCGTTATACTAAAGCACTTTCATAATTGATGTTCAATATACTCAAAGTACTCAGGATATCTTTAAAAAAGATAGATATTCAAACTAGTATCGTACATTTCCCTGCCACAAAAGTGATCGACATCCCATTTTGTCCAATAGGTTGTTACACAGTTTTCCCCCATTTACGGTTAAGTAAGTTCACATTAAGTTCAGACAGAATGCACATTGCAATGAACCATGTTCATAGGGCATGATTTGTCAACAAAATACTCAGACTGTTACCTCAGAGACATATTTTTCTTTGATTTTGCTCCAAATGGTTTCAAATGCTCCAGTGTCCACTGTTTCCACTCCTCCCAAAACCCCCTGAAACGCAAAAAGGTCAAGTCTTTCCTTAATAACATTTTGAATGATCAACAATATGGCTGCATGATGAGCTGGTATGATGAGGAGGTGCTCCGTGTGTGAAGAGGTCTCACCTGGGCCTCCTCTTCGGTGAACATACCGTCTGCATCGGGATCTAGCTCAGTGTGGGACTGAAGCTCCACCGCTGAAACACTAACAGACAGAAGATGAATAAATGAACAGATAAAACAATACACCAGTCACAGTAGTAGTGGTATTAGTATAAGCAATAACAACTCTATTATATTTATTGTATTGTATTTATTTGTGTGAGGTTATCCATAGAAACTAACTATATTGTGAACTATTCTTAAACGTGTAATGATGCGATTTTGTAATGATGTTATTTGTAATCCTGTCTTGGTCTAAAATTGTCGAGTCATTTTATATTTTTTTGAATAAAAAAAATGACCGACATTAACAATAAATTCTAGGGGCTCAAACACTTACAGGCCATCGGCATCAAGATCAAGTCTGAGAAATGCCTCTGCCATTTTTGTCTTGTCCTTCTCTGCACGGATAACGGCTTGTTGTTCTAAAACAGGAAGACATGGGGAATACAAAGGATTACACAACCTCAAATGAATGACTTTATAGCCATTGCTCTCATAGCTAGGAAGGGCTGAAGAATGCAACCCATGTTGTGTTGCCGGTGTACCTTCCCAGGCCTTTAGATGGCGATCTTTAGCTTCTTTTTCAGGTTGTTCTGCAGCCTCCTTCACAAGCCTCAGGGCATCCACCGTATCTTCTGATGCCTTCTTGCTGAGCTGGAGTTCAGTTACTTTGCTCTGTTTAAACAAGACATTATACATTCACTTAAAATATGAAAATATCAAACTAGCAAGGAATATAGAAAATTAATAAAAAATAATCTTCTTAGTAAAAGATCTGTAAGGTTCTGGTGTTAGATGTATAACGGTTCATTATTCCGCATCATAAATGGAGTGGCCGGGATCATAACACGTAGGTAATATAACTGTGTTTTCCATATTTTATCCATCCATTTCCTTCACTCTCTGTATTTTGAGCCATTCATTCATTACAAAATTATAGTTTTGCACTATATTTATGTTACACTCTTGACCATTTTCTGATGTATACTTAATAGATATCTCTAGCTCTACTGAATTATAAACCTTCAGTAAACTAAACCAATCTTCTTCTTGAAGATATTTTCCCCATGCCCACCTGCTTCTCCTCCAGGCCCCTCTTGGCCTCGTGTATGAGCTGCTGTTTGAGCAGGAAGCCCTCCTTGGCCACCTCTGCCAGCATCTGCAGGCTTTCCCTCTCCTTACGGCCGAGTTCCCTGGGAATCACACAGGAAGCGCATAATCAAACTGCAACTCATACATTGACCTTTCACAGCCTTGCCTCAAAGATTTAAATAAATGGACATAAACAACAACATTTGACAGAACTACTTGTTTGAGGATAGGTTTGTGTGGTTTACCTGCAGGTGTTTTGACAGGTAGCACCGCTGTTATACTCATCCGTTGTGTCACAGCAATCTGTGAGGGAAGCACACATTTTAAATATGTAGGCTTTTAATTGACAATTTACACACAATTAGTGTGAACAGTATGGGGTTTTGGGGGTGGTGCATTTCTTACCACAAATGCCATCATTGATTCGGGAGGATGGAATGAAACCTGGGCGGAAACCTGCGTTTGTGCAATGGAAACTGCCATTGGGACAAGCAGCAGTGCCTGAAAGAACCAAATATGTGTTATTCCTGCTGACAACGAATTTGATTCATTGGTATCGCCAATGGATTTCTTGACAATACGTCAACCATACACACCCGGTTCATCAGACCCATCCTTGCAGTCACAGTAATCATCATTGACTCTATCAAACGGTATGGTCCCCGAGCCGTCTAAACAAGTGAATGGTCGATTCTCTTCATAGAACTGTCTTTCTGTGGATCAGCAAAAGGCAAGATGTGATACATGGGCAGTTTGATGCAGATTAAATACAATGATTAATGAGTGAATATATCATTCTCACTTGACAGAGGAACTCCGCGCGGCCGCAGCACCTCCACCGATGTGACCGCCCCCAGAAACATAAAAAGCAGGTACGAATAGGCCATGGTGGTGCTCTAGGCAAAGCAGAAGGGTTTTAACAACATTCGATTTAACTAAACTGGATGCACGCATTATAGTACATCATTGTAACTTGGACATCATAAAGTATAGCATGTCCACATCATCAATTAAATATAGGGTTTGGACGAGGAGAAAATGCTATCCGTGTAGTGGTGGCAAACAATGAGGTGCTTAACTTTTGACAACGGAGCATTTAACTACACCGACAAGTCCAATTAAACTACTGACTACTTATATCATTATGTGGATCATGCGGACGGACATGCTGTACTTTATAATTGTTAAAACAAAATAAAATACATTGCATCCCCCGATTATTACTGTAGCAAAGAGGAAATCGACTACGGCTTGATGGTAGCAAGGAAGTACAACTGAAGGAAAAGGGCGACTCCTTCAACGCCTGTAGTTTAAATTGTATATCGTTGACTATTAACTGTATGTCTTACATTGCAATAATGGCAATACATGACTTGTTTATCAATAGAATATCGATTATTTGTAGTGAAACGAACAAATAGCTTATCATTCATTACCTTTCCTTGTCTCGTTACTGAATTGCGCATGCGCGGACCATCGCGAGCGGTGGTTTCTTCTGATTGGACAGTACAATTATTCCACAATAAATGATTGGTGGAAATCGCAGGCGTCTCAAAAAGGGCATCCTGGGAGAGACATCCATGTCGTGCATTTGTATTATAATATGTAGGTCTTATCTTTCACTGGCTTCAAATTATACACTTTTGAAAGCTGGAAATGTATTTGCTATGTGTTATATTTTGTATGTTAAATGGTTGAGTAGTAACAGCTACAAGTTGGCATTCTGTACAATGATTTTATAAATTAAATATCTCAGTGCTGTGACATTGCGCAAAAAGTCGACAAGTCAACATGAGGGGATGAGAGGCATCTTGAATCATCCCTAACTGCTAAAATATTACACATATTACATTTAATACAAAAATCGTCCTTTATTTGTATTTTCAACACACTTTACAGTACCGAACAGTGAAATAAAAGAAAAATATACTGATATATATGATATTGTTTTATATATAGATGTTTGCTTATTAAATGCATTTATTCACAAAATGACACAGCCTCTGTCAAAAGGAAAACCTTTCATAAAAATAATATAATAAAAATAACTTAGACACATTTTACACATTACAGCAAGATCATTTACAAATATTACAATCATTTCATGGTGGTTTTTTTTTTCAGTTGTTTAATCTTTTTAAAAGTTGTGAACAAACACATGATTAAAGCCCAGAGAATTATTCTCAGAGGGAGTCAGTTTTTGACAAAGTAACCTGATAGCAATCCCAAAGGGAACCGGCTAGGTAGGACACCATGAGACTGACATTCAGGCTTATTAGGCTAAGACAAGTTACTAAGAAGAAGGGGTGGAGATCATTCTAGAAATGGCCAAGTCATCAAAGAACACACCACTTATTACTTACTTTCAATAAATGAGTCACATCCCTTTTTTCAACTTAATTCACATATATTTGACCAATAAGTCAAAACTCATTCACAAGGAGTATTATTATTATAATTATTATTATAGCATGACTACCGAGGTCAGTTATGCCTCTACTGCACAATGAATGGTTGGGACTTGACTTGGTGGAATGTAATCAACATATTATTCAGTTAATACCAGAATTCCAGCACAGTTGGTGCTCCACCTATAAGCACCGCCCACAACCTACCGAAAATAAAGTGCCGCTTAAGCTAACTACTAATGAATGTGCACGTTTAGAATGTGACAGTAGGAGATGGCGCACGTCGACGTAAATGAAACAGAACAAGAAGGAGAAGATGGCGGGATTGTGTCCTGAAGTGCTTCAGTGGTTAATTTCAACAAACATACATGTGATTATTTGCCCTCCTTCATGGATTGACTAAATTGATCATTTACAATGCAATATTACAGTATGTACATTGCTGATAATGCTTATAGCAGATATCATTAGGTGATTTCAATTTCTAGACCATCCACCAGAACAATACAAAAATAAACTGTACACAGACTGTTCAAAAGAAAACATACAGGATATATATCCCATGGTTTCCTTTACTTCATTTAAAAAGAATGGCAGCAATTAATCAATTGAATAATTTCATAATAAGAAACATTTGCTACAGTATCGTGTTTTTATGGCAATTAAATATTAACGTTTCATAGCTTATGAATTAAAACAAGCCCAAAAACAAACAGGAAACATCTTCAAAGAAAAAGGCCAACCCATATGGGAATCATGTGGTTTAAAAAAGAAAGACGTGATAGTAATATTGGGTTCCCATTGGACCAGATGAAGTCCTGTGTGGTGGCCTCCACTCCGTCTCGTTGTGACAGTGCAGGTCATGCACGCAAACTTCTGTTGCACCATGCAAAAGTGTATCAAGATAAGCACAGTTACTGACCAGCAGAAACTACCTCTTGACTTTATAATTGTCTTCCATTAAATTTTTAGTTGTGTGTTTTTTTTACCCTGTGAAGAAGTCACAAACAAACCGTGACCTTGTGAGGCATGTGCTGTTTAAATCCTTTAACACCATTCATCAGGACATAGGTGATGTCAGTGAATGACCCATGACAATATTTTAGACCTTTCACTGTTTACTCTTCACTCACTCACTCGCTCGTCAGATTGCACAGCCTGGCGTGTATTTCTATTGAAACGAAGAAATGCCTCGAGCCAACTTAGTCTTCGTGGAATCTGCTCATTTACTTGCATGTCTTTAGCTAGCTATAAAGTAAAGTCATTGCACCTTCCTGATTCAAACAACACATTGGTTGTGACCACTGCAATGCAACAAAACAACAACTGAATGGCTGCTTTGTTGGTCCAAACATAAACACTGCCAACATTTTGTAAAGACAAACCAAAACTCACCGAAGACTATACCATCATGATGATATAAATATACTATTATATTCATATCGATATCATATAAATCGAAATACTGGCAGGTATTGTGTCCTGCAATCATACATTAAGGCAAAAAAGCTATAAACATGAAAAACATGATTAGAGACAACCCTCATTAGGTCAACGCTTCTCTCCCTGAACATTTATCACTCTGATTCCTCTGACGTCCGTGTTCTTTGAAATCACTGCATCCCCTTCTCCCACGCCAATCCTTTGGTTTGGTGAGTTATGACTAGACATTAGCAAACAAAGTGAGCAAAGTGAGCAAAATGCTAGATGGTGCAGGGGGATCTGCTCAATGAAACGATTCCATAGACATTTAGTAGCAACATACGTACATAGCAACCATGGTAAATAGAAAATAGGCAAAAAAATAGGCGTCAAATCATCTCATGGCTTATTCTCAGAAAGTAAAAAAAGAAAATCAATAAGAAAAGAGGTACTCAAAACGAGTGTGTGTGTGATTGGTCTGTATCTAAGTTATTATATTACCAGGAGAGCAGCAAAGGAAGACCTACAGCCCAAAGAAAATAAAAAAGAAATATCACCACAGAAACTCCAAGTGTGACAGACACACCACAACAACACCATGAACAGTTAAATCCTTAACTAGAGACAACCAACAGAAAAAAGATAAGAAATGCAGACACTCCTGTCCCACAATGCATTGCTTCACGACAGCTCCATTCAGGAAGCTGGTGTTTCAGAAAGGCACAGAGCCATCTTGCACCAGTAGCACTCCTCATAAAGGGAAAAAGGGGGTACGGGACGTGGGGCCCCCCGTGTCGCAGCATCTTCCTTTCCTTAGCTTCCTCTCTTCTCCGCCTCCAATTCTGTGGATATTTATATTTTTCTTTCCGACAGAAATGGAAAAAATTGTCACCTGGATGTGTAGCTTTTCTGAGTTTTGTATGGCAAACATGGATTTCTAATACTGACTGACACTGTTTAATAATTCCAATAAGAGATGGCTTTTTCCAAAGAGATTTGTTATTTATCCTTGTCCTTCACTTGCTGTATATGCACACATACAAACACACGCTCAAGTTTGTTATCGGTACCTGTATGGGTGTGCATACATATACACGTGTTGCTTTGGGTGTGTGTGGTCGTGGGTGTCTACATGGCAAATGTGTTGCAATATGTGTGTATCTTGTATACATACTGTGTTTGTGGATGTTGAAGTGTACAAATGTTCACGGTACTTCTCGTGTATACGGTTATTGGAATTTCACAGCGACCTAGCATGTGTTTTATTGGTGAGTTCATGTGTGTTTATAAATGTGCATGGCTCTTCCAGAGTGCTACAATGTCTTCCGCGTCCCCATCGTTAATGCTCAACTTTACTCGTCACGTTCCGATGTTCCTATCGAAATTAACAGGAAGGACTTGTCACCACTCATAATCTACAGTTGCTGTGTAACTAACTTTTCTTTAAGCAATAATAATTAATTCCCTTTTTGAAAAATAGATTTAAAGGTCTGTATTGTCAATGCAGTCTTATTTGTTCTTAGTTTGCCCCGTTGAACGAAAGAGCAGTAATAGCGTGTGTGCAAGTGAGGAGGGAAACACAGCAGGAGAAGTCATGTATCCTCCGCCGGCGAGGACGAGTCCTCCTCATCCTCCTCTTCCTCTACAGGGCTTGTGTCTAAAAGGCTTTCCTTCTGGCAGGTCACTTCCAGGTGGGCTTTCCGCTCATTGTCTCCTTGTTCCTCCTCCTCCTCCATCGCCACCTCCGTCTCCTCTTCGATAATGTCCTCGTTCTCCTCCTCCTCCTCCTCCTCCTCCTCCTCTTCCTCTTCTGCGATTCCTTCCGGCGCCGCTTCCTGGTTTCTCCCGTCGTCCGGAGGCCGCCCACAGTCCTGCGTGACGTGGTTGGGGGTGGGCTGCCCGCCGTCCTCTGACTCCCTCTGTTCACTCTGGGAGTCGTCCTCCAGCGTCAGTTCGAACTGGAACTTATCGATGCAGGTGTTCAGGTCCTTGTCCTGGCACACGGGAGGTGGGGAGGGGCTTTGGGGGATGGTACTCTGGTACCAGTCCCGGTTGTCCTCCAGAGTGTCCAGGATGTCCTGGGCATCGGGGTGCACCAGGTCCCCCCACGTCTCCCACAACGGGTGGACGATGTAGTCGATGAAGCCCACCTGCAGCACGGAAAAGGGCATCAGACGGCTGTAAGATACTAACTGAGGGGTGAGACAGGGGACTTCTGCCTGGGTGTTAGAATACCCAAAACCACCAGTCTTTTTGGCAGGTGCAGGTAGGAATTCGGCATTTTGTACAACTTGGAGAGGAATAATTGTTTGAGATTATTCTGAAAAGAATTTATCGATTTTTTTCCAAACACAGGTTTTTCTAGATTGGTTTCTTGAAATTAGTGTGTATTTGGTGTATTTTAAACAATCTGGGGGTCTCACAATAGATAAGGGAGGTATTGGTAATGCAGAGATCAGAAGGACGATTGTTGAGAACCTTGTTAAGCACAGGAACGGGAATATCGTAGCGGTTGCAGGTGGTTGATTTTAAACTGAGATTATCTCTGTTTGATCATTGACTGAAATAATATTTTTTAAAAGTAACATTTGTTTAATTTCAAATCTGTTTTTGACCTAACAACTGGTAGTTTTCACCCAGATGGATGAAGGATAAATGAACTCCCACCCATCATACAGCTAGATGGACATTACCACTAGTGATGTCATGACATTATATATTTTGACATCACAAGTGGTAGTACTTGCCCAGATGTATAATGCCGAGAGCAACTCCGATACATCATACATCAGGGTGGAAATGACCACTTGTGATGTCATAAAAAGATAGATTTTAACCCCAAAAGTGGTAATGTCATCCCATATGTAAGATGGATAATTAAACTCCCATACATCATACATATGGGGGGGCATTACCACTTGTGATTTCACAAATGTTTAAATAATTCATAAAACAATAATACTGTATACCAAATTAGTAACCAGGAACCCCACCATAAACCAAAAATCCAGTTCATGCGTCCCCATTTGAGGATCTGATTTGTATATGATTAAACATGATTGTAGCTGATATGTCTTTGTACATGACCGGCAGTTACCTGGCTCTTTTCCACCGATGCAGTGTGTTTATCACACATGGGACTGATCTCCATCCCTCGCTCTCTCTCCTTGTCTCCCTGTCTGAAGAACTCCTCCATTATTCTCTCCGTCCATTGTCTGTACACAGCCAGAGGCTTGGTAGGATTGCTCAGGTCCGCACAGTGCACCATATTCCTCAGCACCTGCAGAAGACCCCCCCCCCAGGTTGTCACATTTCTGGTTCATCACATTAGATGATTTACAAGAGATTTGACACAGATATTGTTGCGAATTTGGTAGACCCATGTAGAACAGAATATTTCCAATGCGGACCTACTTTCACAGATACTTTTGTATGTTAATGATTGTAACATACCTCTATTTAAAATTGATTTGGTACATATTTTGTCTTGAATGTATTTGAAATGGCTTTGTGTATCATGAAAAGCACTTCAAATAAATGTATTATAATTATTATTGTTGATGTTAACATTTAATAAAACCTTTCCTAAAAATATGTCCTACAACATTTGCAGGACATATTTAGTGTCTGATCATCCAACGATATTAAAACGCAGCAGACACAATTATGTAAGACTTATACTGAATCTGTGTGGAAGCATGCTGGCAATCCCACATGCTGCAAAATAAACAGATATTTTCTTGCTTCTACGTTGAGAGTTTGTAGTTACTGGAGTAGCAGAACTTACCGTAACCACTACTGTCTACATTCTCTTCCCGATATTTACGATATGCAAAAAAAAAACATGCTTCATTGCAAATGTTAAGGTGGAGGGTCTCATCTCACCTGTATCCGGTCTGTGTAATGGTCCAGCAGCAACACCCCAGAACTTGTCACTTTCTTGGTCTCCACCATCGTTTTCAGGTCAGCCAGCAAACTCATGTGTTTGGACATGTCTGTTGCCAAAACCTGGAAAATAAATGTTTGAGTCACCTTCTCATGACGGAACAAATAAGAGAGACAGGATTGAGGCACAGATGGAAGGATGGATGGAAAGAAGAAGGAAGGAAGAAAAGAAAGAAGGAAATGAGTAAATAAGGAAGGAAGGAAGGATAGAAGGAAGGAAGAAAGTAAGGAAGAAAGGAAAAAGGAAGGCAGGTAGGAAGGATGGAAAGAAGGACTGAAGAAAGTTAGGAAGAAAGGAAAAATGAAGAAAGGAAGGAAGGAAGGAAGGAAGAAAGTTAGGAAGGAGGAAGGAAGGAATAAAGTAAGGAAGGAAATGAGAAAAGAAGTAAGGAAGGAAGGATGAAAGGAAAATTGAAGAAAGGGAGAAAGGAAGGAAGGAAGGGAGAAGAAAGGAAGGAAGGAAGCAAGGAAGGAAGGAAGGGGAAAAGAAAGGAAGGTGTGAAGGAAGGAAGGAAGGACAGAAGGACAGACTATGAACCCGTGTCTAGAACTCACCATATCAATGACCAGTTTTCTGAGGCTTTGTCTCTGTCTCTTGCTCAGGTTTTGAAAGATGTCACAGTTCTCCTCATGGAGCAGCTTGAATCCCACGGCCAGGTGATGGTTCTCCAGCACAGACTCATCATTGTACATCAGGGCTAGCTCTGAGTCTATGGGAGGAAGCATCACACATAGGGGTTGTTACAAAGCAAACAGCCTCCTTCTCATTCCATCACCAATAGTAATGGATAGAAGCTTAGAAGATGAGTAGAAGATGGCAATATAATCAGTATTCAATGTATAGATTCACCTGACTTATCACCAAATTGCTAGTTGTATTTTATAAAATGGTGAGATGCACACACCTCACCTCAAATCAATTCATCTTTTACTCACTTGTATTGATGAGGAATTGGTTTGACACGCCTGGATGGTCCACATCATGAATGGCAGCAGCGAACAATGCGGCAAGGATCTCTAGGTCGGTGAAAACAGCCTAACATGGACGGGGAGATCCAATATTGTTAGTCCACCAACATTATTGATCTACCAATTACCATTAATTAATTAAGCAGATACTTTTAACACAAACAACAGTGAATTCAGATGCATGCCATTAGGGCGCAGATAGGGTTTAGGCATCTTATTCAAAGCTGCCTCCAGGTCAAACACTCTGGCCACTACACTATCCTGCATTCCATATATATATATATATACAGTATAATATTAGATGGCCACAGTCAAGCTAGCTAGCATTAAGCTAGTATTATCAGGCTAGTGAGGCCCAGTAGATCACGGCCTTACATCTAGAGCCGGCGTGGACAGCAGTACATGTGTAGATTGTGTGACATCAGCAGCGTGGAGGCTGTTGTGGTAGGCCACGTTGGCGTGATAGTGGTCTTCGAGGGTCATCACGTAGGTGACAAAGGTATCCATGGGGATCCGAAAGGTCTTCATTAGATCTCTCTCCTGGAAGAAAGGTGGAAGGGATGAGAACCAAGTTAGACTGGTGCTGACCTCCTGGTTTGAATGACTCCTGCGTTCTGGTTTTGCCTTCTACATCCTTGATAAAGCTATCACTACTTTAGTCAAAACTGTTTTCTCAAATGTTTTTAGGGTTTTCAGTTTAGACTGAGTATAAACCTGAAACTATCAAGCCTGCGACAGTGATAACGGGGTTACATGAACATAAATATGTCTTTATTTGAGAGGTCAATGATCAAAGATAACAATCCCCACTATGATATCAGAGCAGATATATAGTATGGGTTACCTGGAAGACTGCAAACATCATGCAGCTAAGAGGTCGGTTATTGGAGAACTCAGCCACACTGAATATATTAAGGCCCCACTTATTCAAGTCGTCCAGCTCCTGCCAGTGCAAAAAAAAAAAAAAAAACACATCACCACAACCATACACAATTTCCCCCCAGTACTACAAGAGTTTGTCCCCCCGTATGGATCTATACACTACATATGGATATCATCATGGAAGTCAGTATGGGAGTGCGTGGCCCGATGTCGTCCGCCTACCCGAGCCAACGCGTCCTCTTGTTCGGTCTTGACGCCGAAGCGAGGCAGCGCAGAGTTGGAGAGGCTGGAGCTGTGCGTTAGCTTCTTCACCCCGCTGATGTGACACATGGGCTTCTCCTGCTCCCTCAGGGTGGGCGATGGTATCTCC